>JAUMHN010006345.1:0-56043 GCA_032360265.1 Heliamphora ciliata | reverse complement strand
TTTACAATAGCATGTTTATGTGCGTTTTATGCATATTCGAGCTTAGAAATCCATGTTGGGTTAGATACCGGGGCCGTTGGACATTGTGGTGCGAATTTAAAAAAAAGGAAGACATTTTCATGGCCTATAAATATATCATGTTAAATATTTTCAAAATATATTTTCAAAACTAACAAGCTAAGTTTTGTCTTTTTCTCTCTAACTTCTCGGGGGCCCGAGACTCGATTTTCGGCGATCCAACAGCAGATTCTTAGTATTCTCATGGTGGGCTATACTTTCATCCGGACAGAATTTTATTCTGACAAAGTTCGTTTTTGCACGTGGATCGAGATGTCAAGTTTTTGGCTCAACGAGATAGGATCCTAGATTATGTTGTCTTTAAAGGGTGTTACGTGCAATTATATGTGTTTTTACCGTTTAAAAATGCATAAAAAGTTGGTTTATGTTTTGATAAATCGGGTTTTGGTTTAAAAGGCATTTTGTGTTGATTTTGGTTGGATGAAATCAGGTTTGGAGTGTTCCTTTCGAGGTTTTGTGGTAGTTTTGGATTTGAGTACATCCGTGGGTGTCAAGAAGGTGTTCAGAGGCTTTGATTTGAGGTTGAGATGGTGGTTTGTGAGTGTTTGAAAGTTTTGGCGCTTGGATCTCAAAATAGGAAAAATCTGGGTCTTTCTCAGGTGCCTGCTCGCTCGAGCACCCGATGTCTGCTCTAGCGGACTAGTTGCGCAGGGCCATTTTCTTTTGATCATAGCTCCCTCATCTGGACTCGGAATGGGGTCATTTTTGTATTCAAATTAAAACTCCGAAAGTCTTCTTTCTAATGACACCTCTCTCACAATAAAATTCTTTTTGAGAAAAAATTATAACCAAAAGAGTAGGGTATGTCAAAATTTCTTAACTGTTTTTCATCTATTTTTGGCCGAATATTTTGGAAAAGGTTATTTTTCATTCTTACTGAAACTTTTTTATCAAATTTCTTGTTCCTTGGGAGTTTGTATGTGGATGATGTGGCGGTGCACCACTGGATCTCTTTTTATACATGTTGATGTATAACTGTTTGAAATGTTATATATCATGTTTTATGTTTAAACCTTGTTTCGTATAAAAAGCATATTTTGCATTTTTTTTCTAGATTTATTACATGATATGGATTTGTGGATATCTGGTTTTCAAAGGGTGGCTTTGAAAACAGTGAATTTGTGAAAATCTTGATAAACTATGTTTTGGAGGTTTGGAGCTAACCCTCGGGGTTGAGTCTCAGTTTTGAAAAGTTTTGATAAAAACGGTGGAAACATTTTGAAAATATTTTTGTTTGATCTCCATGTTGATGGATGGATTTTTATACATGTTTAATGTATAATTATGGAAATATTTTCATAGTCGAACAACAGTTTAGTTTTTAAATGATTCTATAAATGTGCCGAGATAACGGGTATTTGGCACGAGTTGCCCTCGGTGGAAGTCTGAAAACGTGCGCAGAGTAGGTACTTTTGTCCTTCAGGATAAGTCCCGTAAAGAAGGGGTGGGTGCTTTTTGTCCCTCAGGTTTCAGACCCGTAAAGGAAGTGGTTTACGTTGTGGTGGCTACATATAGAACTAGTCATTACTTAACAGGTCTTAAATGATTCAGGGATAGGTAATAAATAGGAGTCTATAGTTGTTACCTCTGTCCCTTTTGACAAAGTCGGTACATATGATTCATTTCTCTTTCCTCGGTTGTGATATCCAAGTGGAAAAATAAAATTTTGGTTACTGTTTTTTTTAACTATGAAACGTTTTTAGCATTGTTAAAATGCTTGGTTTTGAGGATGAAAAACTTAGAGTTTTATAAAGTAAAACCTTTTGAGGCTCATGTGGTTGAATCAATTTTATGCTATGTGATTGCATATCCTACTTTACTGCATTATAGTATATTTCTATTGGCTTTCGGCTCACTTTGTGGGATTTGTTAAATTCTTTTTCAGGTGAATGTGGTCCTGTAGGTTGACCTTGAGGTGCCCGGAGGTGGTTGATGACAAGACTTTGTTTTGTCTTGATAGGTAGTTTATACCTTTGTATATGTTTCATGTTTGGATGTAACATGTTGTAAAATCATATGTATTTCTTAAGTCTGTGGGCCGATGTATGCATGTTTTATGTTTTGAGAGAAATCTTGGGTTTGTCGTATTTTGGTTTCAGTGGTTGTTCATAGGCTTTTCGCGTGACCCGGAGTTTGGGGCGTGACAGCTATGGAGGTCAACATTCCCACACAAGGCAAAACACACATTATATTTACTTTTCAAACAACCTTCATCTAATCTCTGTAGGCGTAGGTTCTACATCTCAACACGAACTCCTCCGTTGGAAAGGGGCAGGCGTTCTAGATCTACCAACCAACCATTTCTGGGGACATGACCCGAACACTCATACTTACAGGGTAGAGCAAATGAACCCTCACCAGGAAACTACAAGCAATTAGTCCTACAATCATCAGATCACGACAGTACATGTTCACAAGGCCCAACCCAAAGGACCACAACAAGTGTACAAGATTCATGGAGATTTTCACCTTTTAAGAACATAGTCAAATCAAGAATCAATTAAAGACCCCAGCGTTCACATACAACAAAGATAAAACAGCTCACACATGATAACCGTTTATAACGTAGCTCTCTCTCCGCTCAAAGAAAAGGAAAGGTCAACCGGAAGCTCTCACTCAACACATCATATTCTAGTTACCCATCAAGTACTCAGTTTAGAAAAACATTATCCATCTGTCCTTAAGTTAACATAATCTACCACCAAACAAATATTATCGACTCAAATCACGATAATTATACCACTTGTCACACTTAGTTCTCAAGTTCAAACCTCATTCATATACCTTGAATACCATTAACTTCTTTATACCCCAAACTACAGGTCTCGCACGTCCACAAGTCCATCACCGAGTATCCATAAAGGTATAACACTACACATTCACATTATCCAAAGACTTCTCCTTACAAGGTTGCGCTACATTAACACGACTCCCAATGGGTAAACAACAGCCACGCTACTGCCTCAAGTTTACTACTCAAGCACACCCATGAAAGAAAACGTAAGGCACTCAATCGAGAACGTCCGACTTTGAGACTTCTCATCCAAAGTCACCCATCACTCTCACAGCTATACAAATGCCACCAAAACTCTGTTGTTCGAGTGCAAGGACGACTACACACAACTTAGATCCAATGGATTTCGCCTACCACCCTAGGCCAATCTGTACCACTTTATAGTTCACCCCTAATGGTAGGACAACACAACCACACCATCAACACCTATCACGGTTTCTTAAATTCCATGCACTTAACACTTGCAAGGGGGACACTATAACGACCACGCTGTCTTGCAAAAGATTTAATACCATTCACATTGTAGCTTCATCTAAGCACACATTCTTATACTCACCAAACACAGTTCCAGAACACGATCTACCAACCATACAGATTATAGTCAAAACCACAAGCCTTTACTCCTGTAGAATTCTCAAATGACTTATACTCGTTGCACACTAGAACTGTGACCAACACCAACACACCTAAGACTTCACTAGTAACCCATTGAAACACACCTCTAAGCTTACGCACCTGTAACTCAACTATTGAATTTCAACAAGGAACGTAGCTTAGCATCTCGCTAGGGAAAGGACATAAGAGGTACTAAACAGGCTTTCAAAGCTACAAAGCATCACAAAGATTGCCATCAACACACCATAGGGCGAGGGATACCCCCAAACTCATTTATGTCTAAAAACTTTAAAATACGCTAGGCCAATGATTATTACGCTCCCATTCACTATGTTCCGTCCATACCCTATGTTCTGTTCATACCCTATTTTTTAGTACACAGTTTAAGACATAGCATGGCTCATGACATACATAATCCTAAGCACGCCTAAAACCGCATACATAAGAGTATTAGCAGGGAGGTATTATCACTGTTCCATAACCCAATCATAACAGATGGTCTCTGAGATGTTTCAAACATCTTACCACGCCTAATCACAAGGTCACTAGCAATACAACTCACTTCAAGTAGTATTACTCTACAAGAAAAGTTCTATACAATAACCAACCAATCATCTATGCCTTAATAGCGACGGAACAAAATCATGGTAACACAAAAATATAATGGGCAACTGACTTAGGCCAACACCAACTCATGTGGTTACCGCAACTCACGAGCAAGCCCTACCATGCACAAAAGCGAACAACACTCAACTCACGAGTTACCTCCGCACCAATCAATAACAACCGGGTTGCGCTTCCATAACCTCAACCATAACCTTTAGTACCATCTCACTCTAGCTCTATAGGCACAACTTCTATATAAAAGGTATCACAACACTCATCAGCCGAGACCTAACTTATCATTCTAAAACCATATGACTATATTAATCGTCTCCACGTAACATCACATCAATAAGTATTCACATACCGAGGAGAACCCTTAGGAATGATACACCAATCCGGGTAACGCGTTTAGATTTCTTGTTAGAGTGGACGTTGGCTAAACGTTGATCTAACTCGAACCCCGAACTAGTCGACCGGATGCCTAAGGATAAGACACATCATTCCAAAGATCCAACCTCCATACCCAAGTATCACGTAGCATGCAAATGTCAGGTATACCCATGATATTTCATGTCAACACACCAATACATGGATGTCACACATCAATGCAAACTTTCACGTAATGGATTAACTATTCCCACGGTTCCTAGGCATTCAAACCTAGAGCTTTGATACCAATCTGTAACGCCCCGATTTTGTAACAATAAAATCCCGCAGTATCTATAATGTAAAGTAACCCAAGTTTACGATGTTTTCATAAAATCTCATCAAAAGATTAACCGAAACTAAATATTTGTTGCAAAACCAATCAAAATATCTCATTTTTTTCCCATCAAAATTGAAGTAAAAGAGAGCCTTTTTAAACTGTAAACAAGCCCCCAAATATAGCTATTTAGATTATAAAAGATGTCCAAAAGATAACCAACAAACCTCCCTTTTAAAACAAATTTTTAAAAGTGTGCCACCCAGCGAAGTCCGCTCGAGCGGACTCCCCACCGCTCAAGCGGTTAGGTACCCGAGGGCAAACTGCCCAAAATTTTGACAACTTGTTTTAAGTGTTGGAAAAATACTAATATTTCTTTTACTTTGAACATAATTTTCTTAATTCAAAACTTTGAGGTTAAAACATGCAATTACTTCGAAATAGCCACCAACTTCTCGAAACTTGAAAAATCGACATTTTATACCATGGTACTCCATACGATAAATGAGGGATTAACCTGAAATACGAACCCGACGATCTCACATGCATACAGATATGAATATACGACCTTAGAGCTTTACAAAATGGGTTTCACGACCTGAATAAAATTCACAAGAAGAATAGGATATTTACAATGACAATATACAACTCTAATCAAATAACTCTAGAGGTCACCATGACCATTCTTCTCATCTGATTATATGCTTCTCTTTATCACCTGAAATGTGTTTACACAACATGAGCCGAGACTCGTAAGAAATAGACTAAAAGTGAACAAATGCATGACATGCGAGGATGGTTATGTAAAATTCAATATATAGTTTTCTAAAAAATAAACCAACTTTATATCTAGACAAAATACCATTCACATAACATGTTTTCCATTTGTTTTATAAAACCAACTCTGTTTTAATCTTTCATTTTCTCATTATTACAAGCCATTTCTAATTCTCAATTATCCACACATACACACACACACACACACACACACACGAGCGTCTATGAACTCTTTTCAAATCCAACCAAATTCATGGTTTAAGTTTTTAAGAACCGATGTCGAACGAGTCTATAGACCCATCTATGGGCACTACCAACCGGGTCTTAAGAGGCCCGCCAAGTGACAGATGCACTTTATAACCCACCTCAACCAACAGCTATTCTCGATTTTCCAACTGGTGGGTGGCGTACCCAAACGTCTATTTTCGATTACTAGCCAGAGACTAGAGTGCCCAATCTGTGCAATTTTCTAGTCTTTCATCATGGAGCTACTCAAGCCCAAATTATAATCTGCAGATCCCAAATTGGTTCATTCATGTTTGCATTTTCAATATTCCACACACACGCGAGTTTAACCCTAAAATGGTTCCTCTAGCCAAACCCAACACAATCAAACTCATTCACCTTGCAATCCTCACAAGTCCAACCATTAAACTCGGTTCCTCTCAGCAACACCCAACCCACACCTGGAGTTAACAACAATTGTACACATTCTAAATTTCATGAACTTCACATTATCCAGTTTTAATTAGCTTAAAATCCCCAATTTTCATCTTTCATCATTTACACTTGTCAATTCAAAGGATTTATGCGAAATTCCTAACCCGACACTCATAGGTTCTCATGTATCGTACAGATTTATATATATATATATATATATAGGTTAATATAACCCCCAATGGTTCAAAAATTCATCCAATTGCAACGTTGAAATCCAATGACCTCAAAACCCCCAATTTTTATGGTTTCAACTCCAAATAAATCCTAGCTATCCAAAATCACGTGTTCATTGTTCTTCAATGGTAATATTAAGACAAACCTACCATAATTCATATAAAAGCTCAAGATCTAACCTTATTCAACTTCAAGCTCAACTCCAAGGTTTCAAAAAAACTATTAGTTTTTTATGCTTTTAAGTAAAATTGACGACAATACAACACGTATACATACAATGATCAAGATTAGTCTTAGATCCTACCTTTGTGAAACTTTGGCACCAAGAAAATCACCCTAGCAAGCTCCAATCGCAAGAATCTCCAACTAAAAGGGTGAGAAAAAGCCTCAAATGCCAAGCTTGAGCCTCCAACGAGTATTCCACTAAGAGGAGAGCAAGGAATCACCACCAAGAGGAGCAAAGGGGGCTCTAAGAACCCTCCAAACCAAAACTTTGCTCTCAACTTCTATTTTAGAGAGAGAGAGAGAAGAAAGAAAAGAATGAGAGAAAAGACCTAGCTCCGTCCTAAAAAATCTGCTCGTTGACAGTCCGCTCGAGTGAACCCACCACCGCTCGAGCGGCCCCCACTTACTCGAACTCTCTGCAATCTGTCCGCTCGAGTGGGCTCCCCACCCCTTGAGCGGTTAGGGCTGGGTGAGAACCCCAAACAAGGATGTAGTATTGAATCAAAACACAAGCTAAACACCTCACAACAATGCTCTCACGCACTACCAAGAGTGCGGTCACCATCACTCATCATTAACATGATTAAATTTCAGTTCCTTCATACAATTAAAATCTTTTCCATATACCACCAGAGGCCTCAAAACTCGCTCAAATAAATTCTCAAAATAAAAAGGAATCGGATCCCTACAGCGCAGCCTTGCAATATTAAGCCCAAAGCTCGAACAAGATAAGTACCAAAATATCAACGAATAAAATAAATTATTTGAGTTATCATTTTTCACAGATTTTCCAAATAAAAATCGAATATTGCCAAGGAAAAAATTCCTAACACTAATTAAGGTAGTTGTTTAGGATATTTTTGACTTTAGAGTAGTCCTCAGCCTTATGAGGATGGTTATTCAAGAGAGGGTGATAGCCACACCACCAATCTCTCTAGAGGGAGATTCTCTTATCATTGCCAATCAACCATTTCATGCCTTTCTTTAGCGTATCTCTTGAGGAAAGAATGCTTTCCATGTGTGTGAGAGATTACCTTTTTTGAGATTCTCAAAGAAGTCACCAGTGCAAAGATATTTCTTTTGGATCAAATTAACCCACAAGGAGTTAGGATCGGTGTGAATTTTCTAGCTAAGCTTGGTAAGAAAGGCAATGTTATCATCTCTAGCTTTCCTAATGCCAAGATCCCCAGAACCTTTGCTTCTACAAACATTCTCCCAATTAACAAGGTGAACTTTTTTTTTCCCTTTTCAAAATCACCCCATAGAAATTTTTTGTTTTCTCTATCAATATTATCAAGATAGAGGTAGAGAGCTTGGAGGTTTGCATAGAGTAATTGGGAATGGTGGAGGTAATAGATTTTACACGGGTGGTTCTACCCATGAAGAAAAGGAGATTAGATTTTCAGTCCGAGAGTTTCTTTTTAAGATTATAGAAAATGTAGTCATAATGGCCTTTATTGACACGGGAGTGGGGATCAGCGGGACACCAAGATACTTACCCAAATCTAAGGTAAGGAGAATACCAAACTTAAGGTGAAGGGAAGAGGCAAGCCATCTAGGGGTATTAGGAAAGACAAACAGCTTAGATTTGCTGAGACTTATAGATTGGCCCAAAGTAGAGCAGAAGGATTACAAGACTTTCATCACAGTATCAATACCTCTTTCAAAGGATTCAGCAAAGAAGGACCGTTTTGTGATGTCTCTACTTATTGCTTTTAAGTTTTAGTATTTAGAATATTGGCATGACTTTTTTTATGAGGTGAGTTTACCTTTTTAATTGAGAGTATTATAGTAATTTTACTCTAAAAATTTAGTGTGATTGGGATGTACATAAACTTTTTCTCTTAAAAAAAGAGTGAAAAAAAGTTAGTAACTGTAGTTTTGTAACTCTAAGTTATGTTGTAATAAATGGGATGAAGTATCTCCATTTTGGATGTATGAGATGGAGTATCCGTTGAATAATTATGTTTTTCCTATGTCAATGAAAGAATCTTTTTGAATCAGACTTGTATGGACAGTTTTTTGTTCTTGGCTATTCTAAGTCTTATTGGATTTTTTTTTTAGATTACTGAGATGTGGCCCGATCATGCCCTCATTGTACAGGTAGAGTACCTTGCGGGTGCGGAGTGTGGCATTTACTACTTAAGGGGTTATGTTTGTTAATGTTGTATAGTTTGGGACAAATTGGGACATGTACATTTGTAATGTACGGTATTTTACCTTTGTACCTGTTTATACTTGTGAAAGGGTTTAAAAAACATGTATCCTTACAAGCTAATCTATAAGACGTCAGACTGAGCCTCAGTTTGGCTTAATTTTTTTTGAATATTTTTTTTGCTTAAAAACATCCTAAAAAGCTCACATGTTTATCCTTCTGATGTAATTAATTGGTTTTGTTAGTTCTAGGCAACCCAAGAGGGGGGGTGAATTGAGTTTTAAAAAATAATAACAATTTTTAAAACCTTTTCGAAAACCTTTCAATATAGCAAACAAATATAGTAGAATAATCAAAGATTAAAGTAATGCAAATATTAAAGAAGTTAGGAATAAAGAGAATGAACTAAACACGAACGATTTATAGTAGTTCAGCTTCTTTCAAGCCTACGTCTACTCCTCAGTCTTCCATTGAGAATTTTCACTATGTAGAATGCTTCACGTGCGCATTCAAAGTTTTACAACCCCAAGACTTCCCTTGAGAATATCCACAAGGATACGAATGTTTACGGGCACATTCAAAGGCTTTACAACAGCTTCAAGATGATCCTATGAAAATAATCTCCTGTTTTCTTCTAATCACTCTTGAGCTTTTCTTTGATAAGATTGGCTCACTCACTCAAAGGACAAAGGGTGACTCACCTTTGGATACAAAAAATAAAGTGTATCAATGAGTATCACTCACTCTCTTTACAGAATTAATTAACAATAAATGAAGAGGTAAAGAGAGATGAGGTACAAGAGTTGGAGTTATAGCAATGAATGAAAGCTTGAAGATTTTAAGTTTGAATCAAGTAATAAAACAGTGATTGTAAGTCTCTAGAGATTTTAAATACTGAGGAGTAATTTCTTATATAAGCTCTTGAGTTTTTATGACCGTTGGAGGTAGGTGAGGGCATTTAATACCAAAAATCCAACCGTTGAACTGTGCCGCGAATTTGAATTTTCGTCGCAGGTGTTGACACAAATGCATTTGGATCGACACAAAATGTCTAGGGTATGGTTCTTCAAGTGGTTGGGTCGACTCTGATCTTCGGGGGGGTCGACACAATTTCTACAATCTTTCTCACCAACACAATAGTGTTGCCACATTTGGTTTTGGTGTAGACTCAATGGTTCTTCAGATTTTCGGAGAGGGTAATTTGTATCGACTCATCTTGCCTTGGTGTCGACACTAAAATTCTGTTGAAACCCTCAGGAGATTTGTGTCGACTCATTTAAACTTTGGTGTCGACTCAAAAATTCTTCAGACGGGCTCAGGATATTTGTGTCGACTCATCTTCAATTTGTGTTAACACACAAAATTCTGCAGGTAGCCTCGGTACTTTTGTGTCGACTCATTTTCCATTTGTGTCGACTCAAAATTCCAGATAACAAAAGTGCGGAACCACTTTGGTGTCGACTCAAACTAAGTTTGTGTCGACTCTTTTTGAGTACAAAGAGCTTCAACTCTTTTATGTCGACACAAAATCTATTTGTGTCAACACTAATTTTTTATACCTAAAACATCTTCAACGGATATGTTAGGGTGTCAAACCATTTGCTCAAAGGTGTTGACACACTTGAGATGCTCAAGTATTCTTTGCCTTAAAGTGTTGACTTAATTATCAATTGGGGTGAACACAAAATATTTTCATTTAAGAATACTTATGTGTTTTAATCCTTTTAAAAGATGAGTCATTTCTTTTGGCTAAAGGTGTCAACTCATTTGATCAATTTGTATCAACACTTTCTTTTTCAAAAATATAAATATTATCCTTTTAGATTCATTTATTCTTAGAAAATAAATTATGAAAATCATCAAAATCAATATAAAAAACCCTTGGGCTGACAATCTCCCATTTTTTGATGATTGTAACAATTTCAAAATTTTCTAAAAAATATTTAAAAATATTTTCAACAAGGGTTCTCTCTTTATCGATATGCCTTAAACAAGATATGCATTCTCAAATGCTAGGCATATAATCAACAGTGCAATATACACTTATAAGATGATTTTCAACATTGACTTAGAAATATTATGAGTTTATTAAGACTTGTGCATTAGATCAAAATATGTGCGAAGTGATTTTCACATCTCAATCTTCAATCATAGAGATATATGTAGAGAGTAAACTATCAAATGATGCTAATAGGATTTCTCATATACAAACACATATAATCATTCATCCATAAAAGAAGGTATGATAAAAGAGAGTATGTTTCAACCACACAACACATCATCACAAAAAATAGAAAAGAGGAATGTATGTTTAAGGGTTACATCTTCTCCTTCCAAACCAAAAACTACTGAATGAAAAATGTTTGTTAATGTTTTCCTTCACTTCACTTCCCTACTTACCTTTCCTTTCTTTTCTCCCCTTTTAGAATCAGCAAAAGAGAGGTAGTCACTGGTCATCCATAAATTTCTTGAACTGCTTCTTGGCTTCTTATTTTTGTCTCCGCTCTGAGGCTTTCTCATTTGATGAAAAAGCACACTCATCCTTTTTCTCCGCTGCAGCTATCGCATCTAAGGTGGCGGCGAGGGCTAGATCAGCTTCACATTTGAGACGAGCAGCTTTCTCTTCCCTGGATTCTTTGGCCTTGAATTTCTTTCCCCATGCCTCTTAGAACATTTCAAATGTTCTTCAACCTTGAGAGTGTTGTTGTGAACAGCAGTGATGATTCCCTGATGGTATTCTTTGCGCACTTGCTGCAGAATAGCATTGTTACAATTGACAATGGACACAAGGCTGTCGTCTATAGTCTTGCACAAAGCTCTTCCAGTATCAGTGGCGTTCTCAACATCATGCCAGAGTGCACGATTGGTTTTGTTAAGGTTTTTCACTTTGTCAAACAAGGATGAGATCGTGCTATTTAAGTCAAACATGTCTTGATCGATTTTTGTTTGAAAAGAAGTTAAGGAGGAGGAAAGACCTTGGATCAAAGAGATAATTTTAGATAAATCAATAATAGGAGAAGAAGAAGAAGTAGACGGGGCAAATAGAATATCAGAGTGAACAGGAGGAGGAGGAGCATGTGATGGAGCATTAGAGGGTCTAGGAGTGTGAGTTCAAACAAAAGGAGGAGCAGGGGAGTTAAAATCAACTCGGATTGGGGAGAAATCTCGGAATGTAAAGGGATGGCGAGAAACGGATGGTATACCACATCTGGTGGTCTAAACACCTTCAACCTTTGAGATTTGCATATGCTTCAAGGTAAAAGCACCATACAAATCGTGTTTGGAGAAAGGGACCATCATCTCAGTAGATAAATTTATACCAAAATGGTGAAAGACTCAGGTTAAAAATATGTCGTGTGGAAGGGAGGAGTTTAATTTTTCATGAGGATTGCAACATATCAGAAATAAACAGAAAACCTAGGTCTAGGTTTTTCTATTTCAAAATGCACCACATGATAAATATATCCATATAAGAAACATCGCCAAACTTTTCCATCTATGATAAAAAAATGTGATTGACCGTGTGATGAAGTATCCTCATCTCAGGCTTGAGAGAGTTTGCTTCAAGGGATTTGGATGGATCAATCTCATTAACTTCAAAAATTTGACAAATGGCGTCATGAAATGAAAAATGTAAGGACCCGGTTCGTGTTTATTTTATGCTTACATGTTTTCAGTTAAGTGAGGAGATGGAATTAATTTTGGACATGGGTGTTATAAAACTTTGCTCATTAACGGTTAACTTACTGACATGTGAAAGTATAATTGAGATACATGATGCTATATGACAATAATTTGTGGCAAAGTATAGCTTATTAATTTAAATTCTTGGAATATGAGTTTAAAATTAATTTATAAATATAGAATTAAATTATGAAGTTAATGGAATTAAATTAGAGTGAAAATGGGCCATGAAAGCTAAGAGTAGAAAGAAGAAAGTAAAAACAATGAGAGGCAAGCCAAACATGACCTTGGACCATTCTAGAGAGTTGGAGAGATTGAGAGAGAAAGATAAAGGGGTAAGGGGTCTCACCCCCTCACCCCACTCACGTCATCACCTCCTCTCCCATCTCTTCTCTTCTTCCTCTCTTTTTTTTGGATCATTTGAGAGAATTCCTATTGCTCCTCAAACCCTAACCCTCCTTTGATAAAATTGACAACATTAGTAGCTAAATTGGAGATAAACAAGTAAGGAAATCAAGCTTTAGAGCAAGAAAATGAAAGATTGAGCATCAAGGAGCAAAACTAATGAGAGCCAAAACCCTAAGGTGGTGATTTTGGTGGATTTCAAAGAGTTAAAGTTTCAAGAGGTAGGATTTAGATTAACTTATATGTTTTAAGTTGATTTGGGTTGATACTTTGAGTATATGAGTAAAGAACTAGTTAATTCCATGCATGATTTGAAGAATTGATAGGGTTGAGTTGGGTTTTTAAAAAAATTGGAGTTTTAGAAAGTGGTTAGCCATGAATTTGTAAGTTTATTGTGTAAAATGGAAGCTTGAATAACCTAAGATTTCATGTTTTTGCATCAATTTGTGTTTGGATAGGTTTTGGCTTCAAAACCTACTGAAAATCACTTTTTCGGCGCATGACTGCTCGATAGACCGATCGATCGGTCTATCAAGCGGTCATGGGTTGCTCTCGGTATTTTCTACAGGCTAGACCGCTGATAGACCGATTGATAGGTCTATTGCGCGGTCTGTTTCACTAGTTAAAATTTTATTTTTTAAATTAGTGTATCTTCCTCATCCGGATTACGAATGGGGTCGTCTTTATACTCAAATCGAAGCCCCGAAAGTCCTATTTTCAATAAGACTACTCTCACAAGAAAATTCTTTTTGTAGAAAAAGTTATGATTAAAATAGTGAGGGTATGTCAAAATTTCATAACCATTTTTAACCCATTTTTAGCCAAATGTTTTAGAAAAACTTATTTTCATTATTATTAGCCCTTTTAACAAACTTCCTAGTCCCTTGACCTAATGGCACACCTATATATACATCTCGATTGAGTAGGGAGGCATGGATGGGACCAGTTGGTTGGGCTTTCGTTTACCAAAAAAAAAGTGGGTTTCAAATTAATATGTATATACAATACATGATGGGTGTTACCTTTTTAAAATGAGGAGATCTTCTTGCTATCAACCTTGTGTTATTGGTACTTAGTAACATGGCAGAAACGATGTGAATTATGAGAAACTACATAATGAAAGTTGTTACACATGTGATTTGGAAATTTATTAAAAAATTGGGTTTGGAATGAAAACGGTGTATTATGGCAATAATTAGGAGAGGAACCATTTGTGGGTTGGACTCCTGGGTTTCTAACCAATAATGAATTGTATAGATTGATGTGGATTAAGTTGGGTTAGCGGCTCTGCGATGAAAGACCAGAAACTTGGGCAAGATGGGGACCACATGCCAACGGGTTAGCCCCCAAAATGTGGTGTTGTGTCGTGGTGAGTTATAGAGTTATCTATTAGCCAATGGCTTCGCGTAGCCTATTGTGAATTAACAGGGAGGGGTTTCTATAAGCTGCTCCTGACACCGGTTCATTAAAGTTGATACGATTTTGTGAAAATCGAGAAAACAAATGGATAAATTGAGACAAATTTGTGTGCGTGGGTGTGTGTGTTAAAAAGGAAATGACTTGGATAAACATGTATATTTATTTCGGTTACACCCATCACACCTCACAAATCATTCATTATATATGAGTTAATTTTTATCCTACGAGCGTCGGCTCATGTATATATGTCAAATAATTTCAGGTTCCGAAGAGTGGGGTGAAACCAAAGCTATGGATGCTTTTGGGAAGGGCTAGTAGATAGAGCTAAGATGTCTTTTGTTGTCTTTTTTTTGTAGTACATAAACTGAAGAAAAGTGATGTAATGGAAGTGATAGCTTAATATTGAATGTGGGTTGTCTCAAATATTTATAGTATATTTCGAAACGCAAATTTTGGAATTTGGTTCGTTTTATTAAATCCTTTGAATGTTATGTACAATATTTTCTTATATTTTTGGAGCATCACCTATGGATATGGTCTATATATGCTGAGTTTATGGGTTAGTTCACAGATCTGGGTTTGGGACGTGACAGAATGGTATCAGAGCTCTAGGTTCGGACACCTAGGAGCCGTGGGATGTGAGGACGACCTTTGTATGAGAATTGTTTAATGATAATTAGGCACCACTACACGGCATGGTTTGTGTGCTTGCATGGGATTGCAGTTGTATTGTCTTGCGCATGCTATGTGTTTATATGAGCATGGAGGTTGAGTCTTGGGGTGATGTGGCTTGCCATTTGGCGTCCGATCAACTATTTTGGGATTCGAAATAGAAAAGCGTTTGGCCGAAGTTCTTTCTATGAGAAATCTGAATTAGTTGCCCTGATTGTCGCGTTACTTTAAGGCTTTCCCTCAGTATGTGTTTGTATGCTAGTGTGATTTAGTTTGAGTATGGATAGCCCTGTTAGTGCTTAAAATTGAATCTATTTAGGGAGGGAGTGTCGATTTGTTTATTAATTATGTATTGACGATCGTTTTCTTTTCATATAGTGATGCCTCCTAGGCAAGAAGAAGGTAGAGGTCGAGGTCGCGGTCGCGGCCAGGGGCGCGGAAGAGCGCCAGTTCCTAAAGAAGGGGATATCAACGCACTGTAGGAACCAGTTAGGGGTGCAGAAGTGAATCAATAGATACTGAATGCTTTGAGGATTTTAATTGGGGCTAGGGTTAACCAAGGGGAAGTACGAGATACGGACGTAAGGGCTACAATGATGATGAGAGAGTTTCAACGTTTGAACCCTCCTACTTATTCTGGGGAACCTGACCTTAGAATGGTGACAAAATGGTTAAAGGTAGTCACCCAGATCTTAGATACTTTGTAGATAGTGGAAGATGACCTTAGGGTTGGTTTTGCTACTTTTCAACTTCGGGAGGAGGCAAACGACTTGTGGAAGTTTGCTAAGATGACAACAGACGGTACATGGGCAGCATTTACAGCGGTATTCTAGAAAAATATTTCCCTGAGTCTATTCGAGATACGAATAGAGAGGAATTCTTATCATTGATACAAGGGAACATGTCCGTTTTGCAATATGAATCAAAGTTCATAAGCTTGTCAAAGTTTGTGCTAAAAATGGTGTCAACGGAGGAATTGAAGGCTAAGAGATTCGAAAGGGGTTTACGACCCACTATTCGAGAGAAAGTGGTAGGTTTTTGATTGAGGGTTTTCTCGGTGGTAGTTGAGACGGCTATGGTAATAGAAAGTGCTATGGCAGACAATCGCAGGATCATGGAAAAGAGGCTACTATCGATGACTAAAACAACACAATTTGAGGGACAACCTTACAAGATGAGAAGACCAAAATAGGGCAATACTAGTTCAACGCCGTAGAGATCTTATCAGACTCAACACTCCGCACCCATCCCATATGTGGCCTCGATGGCACGTCTAGAGTGGAGGAAAGTTATGTGTTTTGTTTGTGGGCAGCAAGGACACCAGGCTAGAGAATGTTCGCAAAGAAAGCAAGCACCAGGGCAACAACAAAATTTGACACAAGGCCAGCATCAAGAGAGGGGACCTATTAGATGTTTTCAATGCGGTCAAGAAGGGCACGTTAGGTGTGAATGTCTGCAAGGAAGAGCTAGTCGAGAAATATCTAATACACAATCTACTCAGCAGCAGACATACAATCAACCACCTCGACAGACCAGGATGTAGATGTTTCAGGCTCCCAAGGAGGCTTCCTCGGCACAATCTGTACGCCAACCTATGGGTAGAGGACGGGGATAGACATCTAAAATCCAGGGATGGGTCTATGCTATAGCAGAAATTGGTACTTCGTCAAATCTCGAGATACGCGAGACTACCACTAGTACCCCTATGATTCGAGATACTTTATTAGTTTTCAATTCTTGGGCTCGTGTGTTATTTGATACTGGTGCATCACGTTCATTTATCTCTTCTTCATTCGTATCTGCTTTGGGTTTACCTGTTGAGACATCGAACGTTGTTGTAAGTATCAAAACACCCATCGGTGATAGTACAACGTTAAGGTATATATGTAGAGGGTGCGAAGTAGTAATAGCCGATCATCATCTCGTGTTTGAATTTATTGTGCTGAAGATGTCGAGGTTTGATATTATTCTTGGAATGGACTGGTTAACTACATTTTGTGCATTTATTGACTGTGATCGACGAAGGATTTTCTTGTGCAGTCTAGAAGGAGATTCTTGCTTTTACGTGGGGGACAAAGATGATAATATGATACCTCGACTAGGTGACGTGAACGATTTAGTAAATGTGCATACGATTCTTTCTACTCTGTTAACAAAAAATGATTGTTCAGTTCGAGGAGAGCTTCCTCCGATAGTGAATGAGTTTCGTGATGTGTTTCCCGAAGAATTGTTTGAACTGCCGCCACATAGAGAAGTTAAATTTTCAGTTGAGCTTATCCCTGGGACTATTCCTATATCGATACCATCCTACCGTTTTGCTCCAGCAGAGTTGAGAGAATTAAAGATTCAATTGCAGGAATTATTAGACAAGGGCTTCATTCGCCCTAGTATCTCGCCATGGGGTGCTCCGGCATTATTTGCCAAAAAAAAGGACGGCTCGTTGCGATTATGTATCAATTATCGAAAGTTGAATCAAGTTACAGTGAAGAATAAATATTCGATGCCTAGGATTGACGACCTCTTCGACCAATTGAAGGGTTCTGCATTTTCGAAGATCAATCTGAGATCGGGTTATTATCAATTTATTATCAATTAAGGGTCCGGGAAGATGACATACCTAAGACCGCCTTTCATACCCGCTACAGACACTAAGAATTTTTAGTGATGCCTTTTGGTTTAACGAATGCCCCCGCAACTTTCATGGATTTGATGAATCGAATCTTTCGACCTTACTAGGATCAGATCATAGTGGTTTTTGTTGATGACATTTTGATTTATTCTCTAACCCGAGAAGTCCATGAGGAGCATTTACATGTGGCACTTCAACTCTTAAGAGAACACAAGCTTTACGCTAAGTATGAGAAATGTGAATTTTGGTTACCCGAAGTAAGATTTTTGGGACATGTTGTGACGAAAGATGGAGTAACGATTGATCCATCTAAAATAGAGGTAGTGCAAGACTGGAAGAAATCACAAAGTGTATTTCATATTAGAAGTTTCTTAGGCCTAGTCGGGTATTATCGTCGTTTTGTAAAAGATTTTTCTCGTTTAGCGTCACCCTTTATACGACTTACTCGAAAAGGAGTTAAATTCACGTGGAGTGATGCTTGTGAAGATACTTTCCAAGAACTAAAGAATCAATTAACCAGTGTGCCAATACTGATTATACCTGAGAGGGGTCTTGGTTATGAAGTATATTGTGACGCATCTCATGAAGGGTTATGATGTGTTCTGATGCAGCAAGGTAAAGTTGTGGCATATGGATCGAGGCAACTGAAAACTCATGAAAGGAACTACCCAACACATGATTTAGAGTTGGCAGTAGTTGTTTTGGCATTAAAGATGTGGAGGCATTACTTTTATGGAGAGCGATTTGAGGTTTTCTCCGACCACAAGAGTCTCAAATACCTATTTTCGCAAAAAGATTTAAATTTGAGACAGAGAAAATGGATGGAATACCTGGGCGACTATGATTTTAGTTTACAGTACAACCTGGGCAAGGCGAATGTTGTAGCAAATGCCCTCAGCCGAAAGTCTTTGAAGTCTTTAGCTTAGATCGCGATACGGGAATGGAAAATGTTAGAAGAGGTTGGAGAATTCGACCTTAACCTTGGAGGAGCCGAGGATCGTGTTACCTTATCCGCTATGGTCGCACAACCTATATTGACACACCGTATTATGGAGGCCCAACGATTTGATGAAGAGGCACAAATGTATAGGGAACGTGTCACCAACAAGGAGAACGCCAAAGGATCGACTAATTTACCGAACCAAGACTTGAGGTTTATGGGAAGATAGTGATGTAATGAAAGTGATAGCTTAATATTGAATGTGGGTTGTCTCAAACATTTATAGTATATTTCGAAATGTAAATTTTGGAATTTGGTTCGTTTTATTAAATCCTTTGAATGTTATGTACAATATTTTCTTATATTTTTTGGGCATCACCTATGGATGTGGTTTATATATGCTGAGTTTAGGGGTTAGTTCACGGACCCGGGTTTGGGATGTGACAAAAAACATTCGATGTCAATGGATCGTTTGTTACAAGGAACAAAAATATCTCTCTCAGGAATGCAAAGAATCTCATTGAGGATGGAGGGAGTCAAATGAATCTCAGTACCATTCACCCAGGTGGTGATGGTGCTTGGAATCGAAGAGACATGAAAGTGAGCATAAAAAAGTTTAACAAAAGTGGGATAGTGTGGGTCTCTAGATTGCAATAGTCTCTCCCACTTGAGACTTGAAAAAAATCTTTGAATCGTCTTTCAATGGAATCAAATAATGTAAAATCTATAGAGCGACCAGGAATAACTCTTCGATTGACAAAGGATGAGAAATATAGTTGTTGAAATCTAGGGAATTTGAAACTTACAGCCTCTGTCATCGCAACCTCTGCTGTCGCCGTCGCTGTTGTCTTCTTCTTCTTCGAAGCCCTAGGGTTCGAAGGCCCGACATCTCCGATGCGTTTGGCACTTTTACCCATCATTTTCAGAGGCATTGTGATCGATTGAAGGTTGATTCAAAGAAAGGAGAGGAGATCGAGTTGACACGATTTTTTGAATGGGGAAAACCTGCGGGAGACGAACAGTCGTGAGAGAGAGAGAGAGGAAATGACGTGACTGGTGGGTTCGATGTCTCTTATATAGGCATAAAGATTTGTGTCGACATAAAAGTCATTTAGGTTGACACTTTTCATCGCGAGTGTAGGTGTCTGAAAATAAAAATTGTATCGACACTTTTTTAGAATGTGTTGACACTTTCAGGTGTTCGAGTCGACACGATTAAGTTTTGGGTCGACCCAAATTTACCAAGAGTCAGACAACGAATTTGAGTCGACACTACATAGAAAGGGGTCAACACTTTTTCCCGTAGTGCCATTTCTATATAACTTTGAGTCAAGTCAAGTACACATGTGTCGACAATTTTCACACATCAATGAAGAATATCAAAAGCATTGAAAAGACATGATTAATATGGCATATTAATCATGAATTAAGAGTACATAACATCCCAAGTTCTCTTTTAATATATCATATTCTTTCTTCATTTAAGGATTTTGTGAATATGTTAGCTAGTTGGTAATCTGTGCTTATGAATTCAAGTTCAATATTACATTTTTGCACATGATCTCCTATAAAATGATGTCTAATCTCAATATACTTGGTTCTGGAGTGCTGAATTGGGTTCTTGGATATGTTAATTGCACTTGTGTTATCACATTTTATAGAAATATGATTTAAACAAAAATCATAGTTATCTAGTTGTTGTTTCATCCAAAGAATTTGTGCACAACAGCTACCAGTTGCTATGTACTCTGTCTCGGCTGTAGACAAGGCTACTGAGTTCTGTTTCTTGCTAAATTAAGAAATTAGTGAGTGTCCTAGGAATTGATAGGTTCCACTTGTACTTTTTTTATCTACTTTACATCTGGTAAAATCAGCATCTGAATAGGCAAATAACTCAAAGGTTAATTATCTAGGATAGAATAATCCTAGGTTTTGTGTAACTAAGAGGTATCTATGCGCTTAACAGCAGTCACATGTGATTCTTTAGGATTTGATTGAAGACTTGCACAAATACATACACTACACATTATATCAGGATGGCTAGCAGTTAAATATAATAGAGATCCAATCATACCTCTATATCACTTTTCATCTACTGCTATACCATCTTCGTTATTGTCAAGCTTTGTTATACTACACATTGGAGTTCCCATAAGTTTTACTTTCAGCATGTCAAACCTCTTCAATATGTCCTGTGTGTACTTAGCTTGATTGATGTAAATTCCTTCTTAAGTTTGTTTGATTTGAAGTCCAAGGAAGTAGTTGAGCTCACCCATCATACTCATCTCAAATTCTCCCTGCATACAAGAAAAGTCTTTACAAAGAGATTCGTTAGTTGCACCAAAACTAATATTATCTACATAGATTTGAACAACTAGCATATCATTTCCTTAAGACTTGATGAAAAGAGGTATTAATTTTTTCTCTTGAAAACTCATTTTTAATTAAAAATTTTCTTAGCTATTCATATCATGCTTTAGGTGCTTGCTTCAAACCATAAAGAGCTTTGGTAAGTTTATAAACATAATTTGAAAAATCTGGATTTTCAAAGCAAGGAGGTTGTTCCATAAAAACTTCCTCTGAGGTAAAACCATTTAAAAAGGCACTATTGACATCCATTTGATAGAGTTTGAAGTTTTGAAAGCATGCAAAAGCAAGCAGCATCCTAATGCCTTCAAGCCTAACCACATGAGCAAAAGTCTCACCAAAATCGATGCATTCTTCTTGATTGTAACCTTGGGCTACCAATCAAGCTTTGTTTCTAAGAGTTTTATAGCATAAAAGCACGTACAAACACTACATTTCATAAAACGACATCACATGCCACATAACTCATCATCCACTAACCTAGATGACCTACAGGTAATAAAACGAAACTCAACCCCGAAAGCTAGCTCCAAACCACCAAAAACCTCAATTTTCACAAATGTTTTGACAAAACACCATATTTTCCAAAACTCCCCATTTTAGAAAAAGAACTACAGACCCAAGCACGTCACGCACACAACGATGTATAAACACTACGGTAAACAAAACCACGTCATCCCCGAAGAGGACAACAAAATGGCAACAGACCCCTAAGGCCACAACATAACCAGCCGAAACAAGAAAGGAAAAACACTTCACTTCAGGAGTTCAGTCAACTGAACCCCATAATTCAGTCGATGGAAAAGCTACTAAAAAAACATAGAAAAACCCAAACTCAGGTCAGTCGACTAGATTACCACCCCTATCGACTGGATCACCATACTGTCGACCCAATCGACTGGACCACGGCAGAAATAAACCCTAGCTGTGGGAATAACCTTTCAAACCCAGAATTGAAGCAACCAAACTCCCATTTGATACCCTCGAACATACACAAGCTCAAAATAACAAAGAAACACCGAAAGGAACACCTCAAAAACCCTTTTTGTCCAACCGAAAACACCAAAAACGATTTAGGAACAAAACCCGACTTTTTAAAACGTAAAATAATTTTTCTTGCATTTTTAAACGGTAAAAACACATACAATTTCATGTAACACCCTTTTAAGACATAAAAATCTAGGATCCTACCTTATTGAGTCAAAAACTCGACGCCTCGAAAAATAAACCTCGTCGAAACGAGATTCCGTCTAGATGAACGCATAGCCCTCAGTGTAGAAAGCAAGGATCCGCTACTTGATTGCCAAAAACCAAGCCCCGGGTCCTTCGAAAACTAGAAAGAAGGCAGAGGTTTAGGTTTGGTTTCAAAAGCTAGAGAGAGGAAGAAATAACTAATAAATATATAAGGGCTAATATTTATAGGCTCACAAAACATATCTTCTTTTTTTTAACTTCGCATCACAACGCCCAACAGCCCCGGGATCCAACCCAATATGCATTTTTAAGTCCAAACATGCATAAAACACACATAAACATGCTATACCACAATGATTTAAAACAATAACTAACATATTGAAAAACATAATAAAATAGAAACGAGTCAGGGTCTCACAACTCTACCTCCCCTTAAAGAAATTTCATCCCCGAAATTTAACACCGACTCTCAAGCTAGACACCCTTCATCAACCACCAACAATTTTTGACGCAAACCCAGCAACGCCGCACAACAGCAAAATGCCCCAGCAACTGAAACCCCAAGACTGTCGCCACACGACATAAACACTTCTTCGAAGAACAGATCGCCACCAAGACCACCAGCGCGTGCAAAGTTCCACTGACATCATCATTATCCATACAACTACCACCCTCGTCGTACTACCACATACTATCTCAATTGCACCTCGCAATGCGCATCAAGGATTATCTCCGCGAGTCCAAACACACAATGTTGAACCCCAACACTAGTCACATGAAGTCACATCACGCAAATCTTGCTAAGTTTCTGACGATCACCAGGTGACCATCCACGTTGATACCACATCCCTATCCTGCTGAGGCCAATAATGCCGTCACTGAAGCTGAAAAAATGCTTATCCACAAGCAACAACACAAACACCCAGTTCCAGGGAAAAACTCACTTAATACACCTGGAATACCAAAGATCACACTTCATCTAAACCTTCATACTCTATTCGGTCTTTCATCATGAACCGCCTTTCTTACCCTGAAGATACACTAGGTGTCACACCATTGTCCGCGACAAGATTTTGCACAACTGAAGACTAGGCTAGTAGCATAGCCACAAACTAACACAGTCATTTGACCCCAACGAGTCACTTAGACCTGATACGCCATACAGACAGAACACTTCATAGGTACCAACTATCTTACACGAACTCAATCATACCTCCCGTGCAATAACACATCGCTACACAACTCAACGTGTCGCCATCAAAGCACTCAAACCCAAGACTTATCCATCAAGTAACCAACCAAGATTTGCTCTCACACTCAATAGTTTCCTCTTATACAGAACTCATCACGACCCTTCCATTCCAAACCCAACAATCTTATCAGTCCCGACAGGTCATAGCAACCAAGGCTTCTTAAATGTCGATTCCTTCTTAACCCCTACCTTACCACATTATCGGTTCACCATCCAAACCAACGATTACACCTAGACATACCACTTACCACAGTCGACGACCACTTCTTAACTCAATTCACAGCTCCAAACAGAACACAAATCCGAACTCGCGAGACCATCCATAACACAACCTTAATTTCCAGTAACATACTCTCAATAGGAGTCATCTACCAAAACCAAACCACTAACCATGCTTCAACTACACCCGAACAAAACTCTGCTCATGCAAACACTCAACAGTTTATCAACCAAGATCAACTTCAAGTGGCTAACCCCAACTCACCAACGAGTTCCACTACGCACCAAGCGATCAACACTCAACCTATAACCTCACCTCTAAGCAACCAACAGCAATCGAGCACACGTCTTAGACCCAAACCACGGCCTCACCCTCTCCTAGGGTACAAAATGCATAAGATGCAACACGACCCATTTACATAAACATTAACCACATAATCATGTAGCACTCAGCCACATATGTTCATGCTAAACAAACCTCACATACCTAGGAGAATTGACAAGAGTGACACATCAATTTGGATAACTTAACTTAGATTTCTTGCTAGAAAACACGTCGGCCAAATGCATTTCTAACTCGGTTTCCAAGCTTGTTAACCCAAACGCCCAAAGGTAAGACTGATCAATCCTAAAGTTCAACCCCCATGCTCACATATACACATCATTCACATATTCAAGAAATGATCGTACTCATGTTATCAAAACATCTAAACACATACAATCAAGCACACACAATCAACCTCACAAGGTGATGCACTTTTGTCCCATGACTTTTAGATATTCGAACCCAGAATTCTGATACTATTCTGTCAGGCTCCGACACCCAGGTCACATGAAACACCCACAAACAATCACACTTAAGCTGAAAAATAACACCAAACCCGATGTTTCACTCTCAAGGTATAAGACATACATGCATTAAATATAAATGCCGATAGGCTTATAATACATGTTTCCAACACCAAAACATGTAGAACAATATATGATTCAAAAAGAGATAAAAAGAAAACTACAGGTCTTCCGCCCCGACTGGCTCTTCCGGATCAACTTGCGTGATCGTATGCACCTAAAAAATATTTTCAAATCCCACACCATGTGCCAAAGCTCAGTAAAAACTAGACAAACATGTAATAAAAGCTAAATATGCTGATGCGAAAAGATATGGATACTTTGACTCACACGAGCCTCAAAATAGTTTTATATATATATATATATATATATATATGTATATATATATATATATATACACTACAATGTTTCACATGCAATTATTGACTCACATGAGCCCCACATGCAACACATGTATGTATCGACTCTCACGTGCCCCACATACAATGGTTCACATGCAATCATCGACTCTTACGAGCCCTACATGCAACACATGTATGTATCGACTCTCACGTGCCCCACATACAACACATGTATGTATTGACTCTCACAAGCCCTGGAAATAGTTCTATAAAATTCACGAGAATTCATACGCAACATATGCAACTCTCACCATGTAACACACGCCACCCACACAATGCAACACATGCAACCTTCACCACACAACACATGCCACCTACCACCCACACAATGCAACACATGCAACCCTCACAACGCAACATATGCAACCTGCACAACACATGCAACACATGCAATTCACGCAACTTCAGGACCACTTTTTTGTCCCTCAAATACCCCCACACAGATGCATCGTCAGGACCACTTTTTCGTCCCTCAGATTTCCACACACACACACATGCATTGTTTACCAGAGCTAACATTTATCGGATCACTTTTCCGTCTGTCATTAACCAGAGTTAATATTTATCGGACCACTTTTCCGCCTGTCGTTAACCAAAATTAACATTCATCGGACCACTTTCAGTCCATCAGTAACGACACAAATACACATGAATAAAACTAAAGTTTTATATACACAAGGACCACATATTCATCCCTCAACATGCATGAATAAAGCTAGAGTTTTATAGCATAAAATCATGTACAAACACTATATTTTATATAACGACATCACATACCACATAACTCGTCATCCACTAACCTAGACGGCCAGCATGCAATAAAACAAAACTCAACTCCGAAGGCTAGCTCCCTAAACCTCCAAAAAATCTCATTTTTCACAAACGTTTTTACAAAACACCATCTTTTCCGAAACTCCCCTTTTAAAAAAAAGAACTACGGGCCCAAACCCATCACGCACACAACGATGTATAAACACCACGGTAAACAGAACTACGTCATCCCCGAAGATGACAACAAAACGACAACATACTCCTAAGGCCACAATACAACCAACCGAAACAAGAAAGGAAAAACACCCCACTTTCGGAGTTCAATTAACTGAATCCCATAATTTAGTCAACTAAAAAGCTACTGGAAAAACACAAAAAAATCAAAACCCAGGTCAATCGACTGGATACCACCCCCAGTCGACTGGATCACCATACTATCGACCCAGTCGACTGGATCACCTAGTCCAGTCGATTGGACCACAGTAAAAACAAACTCTAGCTATGAGAACAGCCTTTTAAACCTAGAATTGAAGCAACCAAACTCTGTTTTGATACCCTCAGATATACACAAGCCCAAAATAATAAAGAAACACCGAAAGGTACACCTCAAAAACCCTTTTTGTCCTACCGAAAACACCAAATATGATTTAGGAACATAACCTGACTTTTTAAAACATAAAATAACTTTTCATGCATTTTTAAACGGTAAAAACACATACTATTTCACCTAGCACCTTTTTAAGACATGAGAGTCTAGGATCCTACCTCGTTGAATCAAAAACTCGATGCCTTAAAACACGAACCTCGTCGAAACGAGGTTCTGTCCTGATGAACGCGTAGCCCTCGGTGTAGATAGCAAGAATTCGCTACTCGATCGCCAAAAATCAAGCCCCAGGCTCCCCGAAAACTAGAGAGAAAGCAGAGGTTTCGATTTGGTTTCAAAAGCTAGAGAGAGGAAGAAATATCTAATAAATATCTGAGGGCTGATATTTATAGGCTCACAAAAAATAACTTTTTTTTAAAACTTCGCACTACAACACCCAACGGCCCTGGGATCCAACCCAACATGCATAAAGCACGCATAAACATGCTATACCACAACGATTTAAAACAATAACTAATATACTGAAAAACATGATAAAATAGAAACGGGTTAAGGTCTCACAGAGCTTGCTAGAACATGATTCTTGTGATTGTATCATCAAAAAGGAAGGATCTAAAATTAACTTTGATCATTTTATTGATGTGTTGTATAGCTTGTTATATTTATTTAAAAGCATGAATATGTATGTTTTGGAATTTCAGTTAGTTTTGATGATTAAATCATGATAGTTAATGGATTTAAACTTGTTTTATGTTAAATCTACAATGTTGTTGTTGTTAGAGATACATTAATTGATGAAATGAGAAGTTAGGGTTTTGATTGAGTTAAATCTTGAATAAAAATTAGGCTTTTTGGGTTGGTGAACTCAAATAATGAGATTGACTTAAATTTTGATAAATTGAAGGTTGTGCTAACCTACTCATGTATAAAGTCTATGAATTTTGATGATATATGAGAACCAAGCGATAATGGGTTGGGAGTTTTGAACAAATCATATGAGTTTGATGAGTGTGGACATCATGAGATATGTAGTTGGGGGTTTTGAGCTATTGTAACCTGAATATGTGAAACATGAGAATATTAGAAATTGTTGATAATTACAATCTTAATTGTGTTAGGTTTGACGAGAGGAAATGGGTTTGATGGTTGGACTTGTGTTGATATTAATGTAAATGATCTAATTAAGGTTCCATGTGGTTGATTGGATAATTAACTTAGGCTCGAGTTGCTTTTCGGTGAAAGATTGAAAAATTGCGCATGTATGGTAAGCCCTTCCCACGGGTTAATCTTCGTAAAAGCGTGCTTTGGGCAGCCTACCTATCGATGTTTCTGAGAGAAATAAAAAATGTGTGTTCTCTGCGTCAGGCTATAGAATGGGTATTTATCCATTGGGCCTCGCATGGCCCAGTTGTGATAATTATGCCTAGGTCTATAGGTGTCGTCTAGATTTTGGTACTTAATTAAATTAATAATTGAATTTGGGTATGCAAAACCTTAGTTAAATAGTTGTCAGTAATTGAATGTGTGAGACCCTGACTCGTTTTCTTTTTTTGGCATTTTTTGACGCGTGTTTGTCGTTTACGTGATAGCATGTTTTATATGCGTTTTTATGCATGATCGGGTTTAGATATACATGTGGGATTGGTTACCGGGGTCATTGGGCGCTATGATGTGATTTTCAAAAAAGAAGATATTTTTTAGAGTGCCTATAAATATTTGGCGTTAGATATTTTTAAAAAAATATTTTCAAAACTTCTTAACTAAGTTTCCTCTTTTTGGCTCTACCTTCTCTCTACGCGTTCATCTAGACAGAATTTTATTTCGACAAAGCTCGATTTTGCACGTGGATTGAGACATTAAGTTTTTAACTCACTGAAGTAGGATCCTAGACTCTCATGTCTTATAAGGGTGCTACGTGTAATCATGCGTGTTTTTACCGTCTTGAAATGCATGAAAATGTGGTTTATGTTTCAATAAATCGGGTTTTGAGTTTAAAACCATTTTTGATCAATTTTGGTTGGATGGAATCGGGGTTTGAGGGTTTCTTTTGAGGTTTTGATGGTAGTCTTGGGCTTGTGTATGTACGAGGGTGTTGAAAGAGAGTTCGGTTGCTTCGATTTTGGGTTTGGTTGGTTGTTGGCTTCAAAATTTAGCCAAACAGTCCGTTCTTGGCGCAAGATCACTCGAGGGACCGCTCAAGCGGTCTAGAGGGTAGTCTTGGGGTGTTCTCGGCTTATGTGTGTGAGTTTGAAGGATGGAAAAGTGATCCTAAAGATACGGGTGTGTATAAATCGGATGGCACGAAAAGGTGGTCCTAACAATTTAATTGTGTGCAGGTATTTGAAGGACGAAAAAGTGATCCTGAAGAGGCACGTGTTGTGTGTTGCACGTAGTGCGTTGTGTGGGTTGCGTGTGTCACGTGAGTTGCATGTGTTGCGTGGGTTAACTCCAATTAACTGGTTAGTAGGTGGAGCTGGGGTCCTTCCGTGAAAGTTCTGGAAAATCCTTGTGCTGGGTGTATATCACCGTGTTATTGTTGGACTGATGTTGAGGCTTGTGAGAGTCGATATCGATATTTATACCTGTGTTGTATACATATACCTGTTATGTTTGAGGCTCGTAGGAGTCGATCTTTGTGTGTGAGGCATTATAGCATATTTATATGTATACAAAATTATTTTCAAACTATTTTCCCCAGCTCTTGTGAGTCGTGATATACAACTATTTTCAAACTTGTTTTGAGGTTCAGGCGAGTCGTTACATACATCTTACATCTGCTAGCATGTTTGTCTTATATCACATGATTGTCTAGTTTCTATTGAGTTTTGGCTCACTGTGTGGAATTTGAAATGTTTTTTAGGTGCCAGTTACGTAGGTTGATCTGGAGGTGCCAGAGGGGTGAAAGATTTGTAATCTTCCTTTTATTTCTTTTGAACCATGTATGTTTACATGTTAGCGGTGTTAGAACTGCGTGTTGCAAGCCTGAGGGAGATATCTATTTAAATGTACGTATGTTTTATTTTGAGAGTATAATATCGGATTGGGTGTTATGTTTGGTTGTTTATAGGTGTTTCATGTGGCTCGGAGTTTGGGGCGTGACATAATGTATGAAAACCTTTGAAGTTGTGGTAAGGTTGGATGAAATTGGGGATTGTGAGCACCTTGAAAATGTTTGAAAATTATAGTAGTGAATGCCTTGAGGCGGTTTGAAAATGATAAGGACATAGGAAGCTAGAGCTATGTTACATAACCATTCTCGCATATCATGCATATGTTCATTTTTAGTTTATTTTCTACGAGTCTCAGCTCATGTTGTATAAATATATTTTATGTGATAATGGAAAGAAAGAGAGCGAGTAAGAAGTATGGTCGTGGTGGTGATTTTTGGGTTATTTTGATATGGATTACATGTTTATGCTGTAGAAAGATCTTTTGAAAATTTAAAATTGTACATGTAATTCCTTTGATACATTGGATGTGTGTATTCGGATCGGTAGATATTCGTTTTGTAAGACTCTAAATCCACGCACCCATGAATTGTATGTTATTTCGAGTTTATCCTTAGTTTTTGAATGAAATTCTATGGATTAAGATGTTGGATTTATGAGTTTGCGAGATGTATGGAGTTATTTAAATGTCAAATGTATGTTTTAACTTCAAGTTTTTACCTATTGAAAGTCATGTTCAAGTATGAGAAAATGGAATGATTTTTTAATACTTAAAAAAAAAAAATTTTCAGCATTTTGTCTTAGTTGCTCTCGGGTAGTTCACCGCTCGAGCGGTGTTAGGTTTGGCTCTAGTGGTCTTCGCTGGATTGGATTCTTTGGAAAATGGGATTATAAAAAGAGTTTTGTTTAGTATCTTTGGGGCATCATTTTTATCTTAAATTGACCTATTTGGAGAATTATTTTGCATGTAAATTACTCTCTTTTACTTTTATCTTTTGCAGGGAACTTGAAAGTTTTGATTTGATTTTAATTAAAGAATTATTTTCTACAATTCTACTAATTTGGATTCTTTAATTTGGGTTTCCTCCCTATCTACATTATTGGATTTTATTGTTACGTTTTCGAAGCGTGACAATTAAAAACTGAATCATATCAGAAGACTAGAGTACGAGACATGAAAGCTTAAAGTATAATAAACTGAGGCAGCTTCGAGTAGCGCAGATAGTGCACAATTCATTTCTGCCAAGTCACCGCTCGAGCGAAGGTAAGTTCATTTGACTGAACCACGGGCAATTTGAGTTTTATTGAAACTCGATTTGTTGGTTTTTCACTTCTATAAATATATGAGAAGTTCTTAATTTTCGAAAATAAGAAAGAAAATACATATCATACCAGGATCAATACAATTTTAGTGTTCAAATTCAAGTTTATTTTTGTTCGTCGTAGGTGGATTTTTAACGTTGCCACCGGTGTATTCCATTAGTGTAAAGTATTAAGATTTCGATACCCTGAAAAAGCATTGAAAATTCAGCGTTCATATGATCCGTTATGTATTTAGTATTTTAGGTATCTGCCATGCCTACTAGTATTATTCGGTATGAACGATACCAATTTATACTTTAAACAGTACAAAATTAAGTAATTAATTATCTAATTTTATTTTCAAACGATACATACTAATCCGTAGTACTACTGATTGGCAATTAGTTTAAAAGTTAATTTTTTTATTTTTTTTTGTATTTTTAGTCAAAAAGTTAAATTTGATTCAAAATAGATTATTTGGTAACCTAGATTTTAAGCTAACTTTTTTTAAGTTGATTGTTTGGGTAAAAATATAACTCACTTTTTATTCAAATTGGACAATTTTTCTTTCTATGTATATTTGATATTAATAATTATATGTAGTTGGTAGTAGTAATAAATAAGTTATGAATATGGGGTATTATTATATTTTAAAAGTGATTGAAATTTAAATAAAATATTTTAGGAGTTGATGTTTTGATTTGATTTTTTGATTTTTTAACTTTTTAACTTTTTTAACCAACTAACTATATTAATTTTTTATATTTTTAGCCAAAAAAATCAAAAAACTAAAATTATGAAATGGGCCCTAAATATACGATACATCAACGAGTACTAAAAATATAATATATCTATTCACCTTACGAAATTGTCGGCAAATTGGAACGTGGTGCAGCTACCTCCAATCACCAAACCATTGGTGGGGGGTTCCTCAATGATTAGGTTCCGTCTTAAAAGTTCATTTTGACCTTTTTGATTTAGCTTATGTTTGTACTAAAAAAATTTGTGGCTTTTTTTTAGAAATTTTTTTAATTTTTATGAATTTTTTTTATATTTTGATTTAAATTTTTTTACTTTCTTAATTTTTTATAACAAAAGGATTCTAAAAAGTATGCCCGTTATGGCTAATTTTTTAAAAAAAGGTTACTAATAAAGACAAAAGCAACTAGAAAAAAAGCCAAAAAACCTGTTAAGTTGGCTTTTTTTGGTCTTATATATGCTTTTTTAGGTTTTGATAAAAAAAAATTTACTTTTTATTTTCTCGTGACGAGAGGAATCTGGAAACTACACTCATTTGGGTTAATGCGAAAAAAAATTCACTAAAGACAAAAAAAAATCACAAAAAAAAGTCAGTCCAAACACAAAGTTAAAAACAAAAACAAATTAAGGAGCGTTTTTAAAGTTTTTGTTCGGATCTCATTACCAGTATGAAAAATAAATTTGTTTTAAAAATATTACATGTCAACTGCATATATATTAAAATTATTCATGTCTAAAGGTACTTTAAATATAATACAATTAAAAAATAATTTCAAATGATAAATAAGTATTTCTATTTTAAGAAATAACGAAGCAAAAGATTTTTAGTAGCTTCACCACAAATATCGAACAATATTAATAGTTTTTTTATTAGGTTTACTGTGAGACCCGGGTTCATTTCTTTTTCGTGATATATATATATATATATTCGACGTGTTCTTTTTCGTTATATGTATATCTTCGATGTTTAATTTATGCTTCAATGTTGTAAAACAGTATGTACATTTGTGTTTCACGCTTTCTTGGGTTTCGTTAAGGCATGTTTGGTTGGCTTTTGGGTTGTAAAACCTGTTTTTGATGCCAAAGTTGGTTTCTCCGTCATCCAGTCGATTGGACTGGGTGATCTAGTCGACTGGGTCGATAGTGAGTTGGGTCAGTCGACTGACTTGGGTGGGTCAGTCGACTGAGTTATGTTGGTAGAGCTTTTTTGCATTCCAGTAGCCTTCGTCAGTCGTCTGAAGGGGGAGGTTCAGTTGACTGACCTTCTGTTTTGCCGTGGCCTATAAATATCTTAAGCTTGGAAATATTTTGAAAACCCTTTCTTCTTGGCTAAGTTTCCTTTTCCTCCACTTTCTCTCTAGACTTTTGGATACCCTGGGGCTAGTTTTTGATGATCTACCTATGGATCCTTGCTATCCACAATGTAGGCTTCGCATCCATCAGGACGAAATCTCGTTTCGACGAAGTTCAATTTTCGAGGCATCAAGTTTCGACTCATCGAGGTAGGATCCTAGACTATATTGTCGTTAAAGGGTGCTATGTGTAGTTATATGCTTTTCTACCAGTTGAAAATGCTTTAAATGTCATATTTTTTGTTTAAACATTGTTTGTTTGGATAAAAAATATACTTTGCGCTTTTCTTGATTTATTACATGATATGGACTTGTGGATTTTCATAGTTTTCAAAAAGGTGATTTTAAAAATGGAGGATTTATGAAAATCTTAAAAATTGTGTTTTGGAGGTTTGGAACTAACTCTCGGGATTGAGTCTTAGATTTGAAACGTTTTGATAGAAACGGTGGAAATATTTTTGAAAATTTTGTTTGTTCTCCATGATTAATGGATGATGTGGCGGATGGCTATTGGAACTTTTATACATGATTAATGTATAATTGTTTGAAATGTTTTCGTAGTTGAGTTACGGGTTGGTTTTAAATGATTCTATAGATGTACCGGGATAGCGGGTGTATTGGGCCGCCATTGCTCCTCGGTAAAAGTTCAGAAACTTGCGAATGTAGGTACCTTTGTTCCTTTGGGTTAATTCCTGTAAAGATGGGGTGGGTGCTTTGTTTCCCTCGGTTGTAGTCCATAAATACAGTGGTTTATGTTGTTGTGACTCCATATAGAACTTGTCATTACGTAATGGTCTTAAATGATTCAGGGATAGGTAATGGGCAGGAGTTTATTGTTGTTGCCTTTGTCTGTGGTGTGACAGAGTCGGTACATAGGAATCATTTTCTCGGCTGTGTGATCCGAGTGAAAAATAACATTTTATTACTGTTTTGCTTTAACTGTTAAATGTTATTTGCATTGTACGAAATGTTTGGTTCTGAGGAAGGAAAACCATTTTGAGACTCGTGTCAGTCTGATGAAAAACTTAGGATTTTATTAAGTAAAATTGTTTTTGAGGCTCATGGGTTAAGTCAACTTTATGCTATGTGATTGCATATCATGCTTTACTGCATCATAGTCAATTTTTATTAGGCTTCAGCTCACGTAATGGGATTTGTTAAAACCTTTTTCAGGTGTTGTGAATCACGAGGAGTTGATCTAAAGGTGCCCGTAGTGGCGGAAGACTATCTATAGTATTCCCATTTTGTTGTGAAAACATGTATTCCTACATCTGATGCCTGTTTCTGAAGGAGTGTTTTATAAGCCTTGAGGCGATATATTATGCATGTAGGGAAAAGTATGTTTGTTGTATGGAGAGATGAACCATGGGGACTCTTTTTAATTCCAAAAGTTGTATTTTTGGTTGATTGTTTTACCAGTAAAAACTTACATTTCTATAACTGGTGGTTTGGTGGGCTTTTCACATGACCCTGGATTTTGGGGGCATGACAACTTGGTATCAGAGTTTTGGGTTTGAATACATAAGAGCCATAGAAAGAGGGTGCATCACATTGTAAGGATGATTACGTATGCTTTATTGCATATGATTAAACGTTTTTATAATATGAGCATGATAGCCTGTTGAGCATGATAATTGTGTACACGTGAGTTTGGAGGATGGACCTTGGGATTGATTAGTCTCGCCTTCGGGAGTTTGGATTCACAAATTTGGAAGCCAAGTTAGAAATGTGTTTGGCCGACGTGTTTTCTAGTAAGGAATCTGATTCGGTTATCCAAATTGATGCGTTTATCTCGTCGGTTCTCCTCGGTATGTGAGATGTGTTTACATGATCTTGAATGGCTATGTGTTAGCATGATTATGTCTTTTATATTAATAATAACATATTGTATGAAAACTTATCTTGTTATGTTGCTTTTGTATAGAGTTATGTCCACGCGGAAAAGACGAGACTGTGGTCAAGGCCGTGGCCCTGGTTTTGGCCAAAGGGATGTTCCAGTCCCAGTTGTTGGGGATGCTAATGCTCCCCAAGGACCTATTGACGGGGTAGACTTGTTGCGTGAGATGGTAGGCTCCATCTGGCAGCTAGCCGAGGCCACTAGGAAAGGGGAAGCATACCTAAACCGAGGGTGACGGTTGTAATGCGCGAGTTCTGACGTTGTCACGTCCCAAACTCCAGGTCACGCGAAAAGCCCATGAACAACCACCAAAACTGCCCAAACACAAATGGATGAAAACCATAAAGCCAAGACGAGGCTAAAATCTTTGTAAAATGCACTACCGATTGTATATTTAATTTTAAAAAGTAACACAAGAGATTACGGTTACGACCCTACAAGCCAAGCCTTTTAAAACAAAATTCACAATTTAGGTAAAGAAAATCTTTAAAAAGATGTGCAAGCGGTTCTAAAAACCCCCTCGAAACACAAGAGTTTGAATGAAATATAAACCATTTGAAAATTCCTTTTTTGTGAACCTTTGAACAAAGCAACAAAAAACGTAGTAAAAAACTATGGAAAACAACAACCAACCCATGGTTTCCCTCGAAAGCATAAATCATGCATACATCGGTCCACGACCAAAAGAAATACATATGGTTTACAACATGTTACATCCAAACATGAAACATATACAAAAGGTATAAACTACATAACAAATACAAAACATTAGAGTCTTGTCATCAGCTACCTCTGGGCACCTCAAGGTCAACCTACAGGACCACGTTCACCTGAAAAATATTTTTAACAAATCCCACAATATGAGCCGAAACCCAATAGAAATAGACTATAATGCAGTAAAGTAGGATATGCAAGCACATAGTATAAACTTGACTCACCCATATGAGCCTCAAAACGGTTTACTTCACAAAATCCCAAGTTTTCCATCAGACTCCCATAAGCCTCAAAAATGGTTTTCCACCCTCAAAACGAAGCATTTCAACAATGCAGACAACGTCTCACAGTTAAAGAAAAATAGTAACCAAAACGTTATTTTTCACTCAGAACACACAGCCGAGAACAAAACGATATTTTCCACATGGAACACACAGCCGAGGAAAAGAAAATGAAAATAATTTCTATGTACCGACTCTGTCACACATAGGGACAAAGGCAACAACAATAGACTCCTACCAATTACTCTAATCCTGAACCATTTAAGGTTTGCTAGGTAATGACAAGTTCTATACGGAGTCACAATAACGTAGCAACACACGGGGGCAACCGGCTCTTTACGGGCTAAATCCAAGGGACGCAGCACCTATTGCTTTTTACGGGCTAAAATCGAGGGAAGAAGCACCCAATTCAAACACTGTCACGGCATATCTAAAGAATCATTTAAAAACCAACCTGTAGCTCAACTACAAAAAAATTTCCACAATTATACATTAAACATGTATAAAGATCCAATAGCCAACCGCCACATCATCTATCAACCATGGAGATGAATCAAAACATTTTCAAAAATGTTTCCATCGTTTCTATTAAAACACTTCAAACGTAAGACTCAACCCCAAGGGTTAGCTCCAAACCTCTAAAACACAGTTTTTAAGATTTTCATAAATCCTCCGTTTTTAAAATCACCTTTTTGAAAACTACGAACATCCACAAGTCCATAATATGTAATAAACCAAAAAAAGTACAAAACATGCTTTTTATTCGAACAATATGGTTTAAACATAAAATATGACATTTAAAGCATTTTCAACCGGTGAAAAAGCATATAACTGCATGTAGCACCTTTTAAAGACAACATAGTCTAGGATCTTACCTCGTTGAGCCAAAAGCTTGACGCCTCAAAAAACAAACCTTGATGAAACGAGATTCTATCCAGATAGATGCGAAGCCCTCGACACCAATACCAATGATCTGCTGTTAGATTGTTGAAAATCGAGCCCTGGGCCCATCAAAATCTAGAGAGAAAGCAGAGATTTTATGTGAGAGAAACCAGATCTGAAAAATAATATCTCAAAATATCTCCAAATGTCTGATATTTATAGACCACGCACAAAAACACGGGTTCAGTCAACTAGATGAGGCTACTGAAATCTCAAAAATCACCCATCACCACAGGTCAGTCGACTGGATGCCCCAATCCAGTCGACTGGATCACCATACTGCCACCCCAGTCGACTGGATCACCCAGTCCAGTCAACTGGCCGACGGAGAAAAATGACTTCTATGTTAGAACAGGTTTTTCAACCCTAAACCAAACTGAACATGCATTTTCCAAACCCGAACAAGCGCAAGTACATATGCACATGCTGTTCTACTATAAAGAAACAAAAACCCAACACACCGAGGTCAAGAGTCAATTCAAACTCTGTCAACACTTAAATCATTTAAAAAAAAAATGAAATAAGTCGGGGTTTCACAACTCTCCCCCTCTTTAAGGAATTTTGTCCCTTAAATTCAACTCTAAAACTCAAGCTAAACACAAGCTCGCAACCATCGACAATCTCTATGCAAACCCAGCAATACTGCACAACAACAGAAATGCCCCAGCATCTGAAATTCCAAACCTGTCATCACACAAGGTAAACACGACTTTGAAGAATCAACCTCCATACAGACGGCCCGCATGCGCAAGTTCCACTAACACAGCTGTCATCCATGAAACATCCATAAAACATCGAATCAAGATCTAACTCACGCTGCCAAACCTTAAAACATAACTCTTGCCGAACACAAACCACTCTAGCGACAAATGCATAACACGAGACCAATTCTCCGTGGAACCTGATCCCAAACACTCTCTAGTCCAGGATATACAGACTATCACCCTCGTTCTCACTGCCACATACCGGCTCAATTACACCTCACAATGCACACCAAGGACTATCTCTACGAGTCCAAAAACACGACGTCAAACCCTGACATTGATCACACGAAGTCACATGTTCCACACCCAAACTTTACTCAAGTTTTGAGGATCTCCTGACGACCACCGACTTTGATACCACATCATTATCCTACTGATGCTAATAACGCCATCACAAAGCTGGCAAGACGCCGATCCACGAGCAACAACACAAACACCCAACTCTAGAGAGAAGCTCACTTAACTCACCTTAAATACCGAAGAACGTATTCGATCATCCATCACAAACCACAACTCTCACCCTGGAGAAACACTAGGCGACACACCATTGTCCTAGACAAAGTTCCACACAATCGGAAACCAATCTAGTGTCACTGTCACAAAGCCACCTGACCTCGACAATTCACTCGACCAGACACGTCACGCAAACAGAACATCTCATAGGTATCTAATAACCTACACAAACCCAATCATGTCTCTTGCGCAATAGCATGTCACTACACATCTCAACATCTCGCCATCAGATCACTGATACCAAGTCTAAAGATCAATCTCAAATCAAACATGATCGCCGTCGTCTAACAAATCAACCATGATGACTATCATCTGACGTCAAACCCAAACTCATAACACATACATCATCCGTTGAGTCCACAATAGTAGAATATTTGAACTCAAGACTTGTCCGTCAAGTAATAAACCAAGATTTGCCTCTTACACTTAACAATTTTCTCATATGCCGGACTCATCGCATCCCTTCCATTCCCAACTAAACAATCACGTCGGTCCGAACATGCCACACTAACCAAGGCTACTCAAACATTGAATCTTTCTTGACTCATACCTTATCATACTCTTGGGATCACCATCCAAACAACGGTTATGCCAAAACACAACACTTACCACCATCGACAGCCACTCCTCGACTTTAAGAACTTTAAACAGTTTAAAGTCCTAAATAGAACCCAAATCCAAACTCACAAAAGTTTACCAGAACCCACCATTAGAATATCACAGCCGCATGATTTTGACAAAATTCCCACTCAGCCCAGAGCTAGAAGTACGACCATACTCACACAGTCCAGAACAAGGTACACACAACGGTTAACGATCCTCAGTTGATCACCGCAAAAAACTCTATGTATCAACACTAACTCCCTTGTCAACAAGAATAAGCAGCACAGGAAACACAACCCAAATGGTTCAACCATCATACATAACAAGTCATACACTCAAACTAGGTTACCACGACCTACTACGCTTACCAAATGCATACGTACTCTTTTATAATCTTCCACCGCAAGATAATATTAACCCAAACATGCAATTCTTTACGGTTCCCAACCGCATGAGCAATTGGATCCCAAGTCACACACAGACACTCTACATCCTAGAAGGCACATAGCCATGCATAATAGCTAAACGCATACACTCATCAACCACCCGGGGAAACCATGAAAGATCCACCTTACAACCACCCAATCACGGCGATACAAGTCTTCGAGACACACTTAAAGAACCTCAACACGAATACAGATACAAGATCCACAGAGATTTCACAATCTCATAACACAGCCAAATCTAAATCGATCATGATCCCGACATCGCCATCCAACTAAGATGAAATAACTCACACCAGACAACTATCTACAAGAAAACTCTCTCTCCATCCAAAGAAAAGAAAAGGGTCAACAAGAAACCATGACCCAACCTCAGCGTACTCCCAATCCTCATCAACACTTAGCCCCCAAAGAACCCTATAAATCTTACCTTGAGGCCACATCGACCACAGTCACACTGCTGCCGTCAACCCCAATCACAATACTCGGATCATCCGCTAGGCCAAGCTCTCAACTCTCCGACATCCCTCGCACACATACGAGTGCCATCAATCCACATACTTGTACAGCATATCCCAAGGACTTCACGTTCATCACCAACCATGCACGGAGAGACACGTCAACATGCCCATCGCGCCAAGACCTCACTTCACAAGGTTGCGCTTACTCACCTAACTCATGCTAGGCAAACCACAGCCACGTCACGACCTCGTACCCACTGTCCAAACAGCTCACACAAAAAGTGCACGGTGCCACACAAAGGAAATCTAATCTGGGACCTTTCATCCAGAGTTACTAAGAACTCCTACAACCTGCAGATGCCTTCTGCACTTTCGTTCTCAAAGCACACATCGATCACATACATCGTAACTCATGATTTCTCACTTGTCACCCTAGGTCAGCCAAACCACACGATATACTACCGAACCTTCATTTTCATAGGCAAATAACATACCCACCTTAGAACCTAAGGTCGAACACAAATAACCTTGAATATATCACGCTCAGGATACATCGTCTCAACACTAAGCTAACCACATGCATTGAACACGGTTCCCAAACACAAGCTCCTAATCACTAGGATAACGACCAAACCACGAGTCTACATTCTCGTAGGAATCCCATAGAACTGATACTTGTTGCATGTTAGAAGCGTAACCTGAACTATCGCACATTCCAATATAACCACAACCCATACTCTTCCCAGCATATCTGCAACTCATATTCGTCCCCATATCCTCGAGCTTACTTACTCGTAACTCAGTTCTCAAGCCTCAATAAGGCATACAACGTCCAAGTCATCAGACACTACTCAGGCTACCAACAACATCATCAAATGCTACTCTGACTACCATCAACATCTAGCTAACAAGGGATATCCCTAGAACCACGCACGTTTTGCTATCTCAACATATGCCCAGCCTAGGATTACTATGCTCCCATCTACTATGTTCTCATCTATACCCCCTCCCGAGTACACAACACATAACATAGTATGGTTCACGATGTACCTAATCCATCACACGGCCAGAACCATGTACATCAACCTTACCCGAAAGGGATTATCACTATCCATAAATCCATCCACAAATCTAATCATAACAACTGATCCCCTAGGGTCTCCGATACCCCATCGCCCCTACTCACAAGGCTAGCCATAACACAACCTCAACTCTCAAGAGGAGTTAACTACTAATACCAAGCAGCTAACCATGCCTCAACTGCACCTGAGCAAACTCTATTCAAACGAACACTCAACAGTTCACCAAACATGGCCAACCTCACACGACTAAACCCAACTCACCAAGGAGTTCCACTAAGCACCAAGCGATCGATGCTCAACCCATAACCTTACCTTTCAGCAATCACTGCAACCGAGTCACACATCTAAGGCCCAAACCATGGTCTCATCGTCTCCGAGGGTGTGCAGTTCATATATAAAAGCGATATAGAACATAACAACCTATGGTCGATCTATCATGTTATTTTTAACACGTACCACATAATCATGCTAACACATAGCCAAAATGATTATGCAAAGACATCACACATACCAAGGAGAATCAACAAGAATGACGTGCCACTTTAGATAACCTACGTAGATTCCTTGCTAGAAATTACGTCAGTTAAACGCGTTTCTAACTTGGCTCCCAAGTTTGTTAATCAAAATGTCTGAAGGTAAAACTAATCAATCCTAAGGTCCAACCTCCATACTCACGTATACATGACATCAATATGCTCAACAACTAACATGCTTATGTTCAAACATAAACACATGCAACCAAGTACGCACACATCTTTCCTCACAAGGTGATGCACCATCTTCCCACAGTTCTCAGGTATTTGAACTCAGAGTTCTAATACCAAGTTGTCACGTCCCAAACACTAGGTCACGCGAAAAGCTCACGACAACCACTAACATTGCCCAAACACAAATAGATGAGAACCATAAAGTCAAGACGAGGCCAAAATCTTTGTAAAATGTACTACCGATGGTTTATTTAATTTAAATGAGTAGCACAAGAGACAACGGTTATGGACCGACAAGCCAAGTCTTTTAAAACAAAATACACAATTTGGGTAAAGAAAATCTTTTAAAAAGATGTATAAGACATTCTAAAATCCCTCTCGATGTGATAACCCGTACCATGCAACCCATATAAATAAGACACGTGTCAACTATAATTTCTCGGATTAGCTAGTTAAGCTCCCTAGAATAATATATTACTTGACAATGTATTATAAAAATAATTTGCCGATTCTCTTAAAATAATTCCTGACAAAATCTTATAAAAAAAATTTAATCGAAAAATTATACTAAAATTTGTTAAAATTCGATAAATGTAAAAATTTTAAAACTTATATGTAGGAATATTTTAATAGAATTCTGATGACGCAAAAAATCACGAACTAACATTAAAAGTTTATATTAAATTTTGAGAATTTTTCGAAACATAAAATTTTACATCCGAAAATTTATGCGGTACAAATTATCCTCGCATTTTGACACGTGTCATCCACATATCAAAATTTGTAATGAGTAATGACGCATGTCAAAACATTTGCAATGAGAAATCAAATTTTAAGTCGGCCACCGAGTGTTCATTAAGATGACCACCTATATACATATGCACAGAATAAGCCTCTGAGGGAAAGACAGGAGCATGAGAAGAGCATAAAATAATATATACATATATTATATACATATATACACACAGGGAGAAAACAACCCGCGCAATGCCACCACCGATCAGCTAGATGCCGCCGACACCACCGGAGCACACCACCGCCGTCACCTGTCACCGCCGATCACGACCGTCGTCGCCACCGGCGACTCCGCCGCTACCATTAGCCGCCAGCACCACCGTTTCTCTTTTTTCTCTCTCGGTCTACTCTCTTCTCTCTCTCTGTTATTTTCTTTCTCTCTCTCATGCATGCACATGTCCCCTCCCCTCTCTTTCTTCTCTCTCTCAGCACCACCACGGCACCACCGAGCACCTTCACCGCCACTCCATGCCGACACCACCACCTTCACCTAGAACACCCCTCACCCGTGCATGAGTACCGTGAGTGTGTTACGAGTTTTGTCGTGCATGTGTGAAGAAGAGAGGAACGGTTTTGTGTGTTTGCGTGTTGTGTGTGTGTTGTGTGTATACGTTGTGTGTGTGTTTTTAACTTAAAGCTGCATGTGAATGTGTATTATTTTTATCTGAGTGGGTGGAATCTGTGTGTGTTGATTGAAGGAGCTGTGTGTGATGCATTTTGGTGAGGGATTGTTTGGTTGACTCAAAATTTAATTGTTTAAATTAAAATGATAAAATGGTTATAAAATGTGTTAAAAGAGTTTTATATTAAGTGGATTATCAAAAGAGTTAAAAGAATTCTATAAAGATTTTAAAGATTTAGAAATTTAAAATACAAATTTTTTAAAAATAGAATAAAAGAATTTTTTTAAAATTAGACGAAGTTTTAAATTGATTTTCTTAACTAAAGAAAAGGTATAACCTTTGGTATTTATTATTATTCTTATCTTCAAAAGAAAGTAGCTCTTTTATGTTAAAAAAAACAATAAAGGATTTTATTATTCTAAGACTAAATTAAGAATAAATTAAATTAATTTAAATGATTTCTTATATGCCTTAAAATATACATGTTGTTAAGCAAAGTCTTAACTAAAATAAGAATTTGAAAAGTTAAGATTTTAATAAAGAATTTATTCTTTAGACTAAAATAGAATTAACGAATTTTCTTATTTTTTTTATATAGTTTAGTTAAACCAAACTTCAAACTAAATTAAGTTAAAGTATGAAAATAAGATTTTAAAGAAAATAAAACTTTTAGCTAAATTAAGCACGATTCTAAGAGATTAGTATCCTGCACTTACATATACGTGTGGTTTCTTGCTAGGTACTGAGATTTTATCATTAGGAGATTAGAAAATTGGGATCAGGAACAAAGAAATAGTTTTTGTCTCACCTAAGTCAAGGTGAGAGTGCTTAAGTATTATTCTAAACATAAATGCATGAATTATGCTTTAAATTTTCTTTATATCTATTTTTTTGAAGCATGAAAAATTGTGATAGTATAATCTTTTATTCAAATGGTATGATATTTTTAAATATGATATAAGTACCCTTTGAAAAGCATGTGGTTGCGATATAAATGTTTTGCAAATGTCATCGATATTATGAAATGTTGTTCCAAAGTGCCAAGTTATAAGGGTTTTCGGCCCTTTATATCCCATTAGGGAAGGTTGCCCAATTATGAATGTTGGTTCTCCCTATGGGGGAGGTTTCCCGTTGAGCGGGGATTTTTGCATTAAAGGCGTTGCGGGCTAAGTCCCGGATAGTACATACCACTCGTGCTTGGTGAAAAGTGACTCTCATTCCATCACGTTGCTATCTGTGTATTGAGAATTGAGGTTACGGACCGTCGAAACTCCCGATCGTGAGGTAGACGATTACTTAGTCACTGTTGGGTATGGATTGTGAATAAGACAGTTTCACTTTGTATTGTGGCGGTTATGCCAAGAACTTTACTTTTAAATTATGTGACAGTGAATTCAATGACCCGTGGCTGTAGAGCCTGAAAGGTACTATTGAAAGTTTGAGCAAGATACTTTTGAAAAGGTCTGGGAATATTATTCATGAGATTTTGTGACGTGTAAATGCAGTATTTTTATATCTCTTATGAATAGCATGATATTTTGAATGAAATGACAGTTTTCTATCTTGTTCATTATAATACTAAGTGCACTCTCCTGTAACATTTGTTGTTGCAGATCGCAGGGATGGCTAGAGTTGGTCTACCACAGTTGTCAGGTTCATAATCCAGAGGCTCGTAGTTATTTAAAACTTTTATTTTAATATTTTAGTAAAAAGACCAGAAGTATGAAGTTTTGTTTTGTAAAGTATACGTTGGTTTGGTTCCTATAAATAAATAATTTCAATTTGATGAGTTTAAATACTCTTTTGGTTGCGATATAAATAACATCAATTTTTGGTCCTTGGAGAGAGGGTGTGTGACACTCGAAGCACAAGAGTTTGAATGAAACATAAACCATTTGAAAACCCCTTTTATGTGAACCATTGAACGAAACAACAAAAAACGTAATAAGAAACTATGAAAAACAATAACAACCCATGGTTTCTCTCGAAAGCATAAATCATGCATATATCGGCCTACGGCCAAAAGAAATACATATGCTTTACAACATGTTATATCCAAACATAAAACATATACAAAAGGTATAAACTACCTAACAAAGACAAAACATCAGAGTCTTGTTATCAGCCACCTCCATACACCTCAATGTCAACCTACAGGACCACGTTCACCTAAAAAAAGGTTTTTAACAAACCCCATAACAGGAGCCGAAACCCAATAGAAACATACTATAATGTAGTAAAGCAGGATATGCAATCACATAACATAAACTTGACTCACCCATATGAGCCTCAAAACGGTTTTATTTCATAAAACCCCAAGCTTTTCTGCAGACTCCCATAAACCTCAAAAATGGTTTCCATCCTTAAAACTAAGCATTTTAACAATGCAGATAACATTTCACAGTTAAAGAAAAATAGTAACCAAAATGTTATTTTCCACTCAGAACACACAACCGAGAACAAAACGATATTTTCTACTCAAAACACACAATCGAGAAAAAGAAAATGAAAATGATTCTTATGTATCGACCCTGTCACACACAGGGACAAAGGCAACAATTATAGACTTCTGCCCATTACCCTAATCCTGAACCATTTAAGGCATACTAGGTAATGACAAGTTTTATACAAAGTCACGACAATACAGCCACTCCCTGGGGCAACTGGCCCTTTACGGGCTAAAGATCGGGGGACGTAGCACCCATTGCTCTTTACGGGCTAAAACCAAGGGAAGAAGCACCCAATCCAAACACTGTCACGGCATATCTAAAGAATCATTTAAAAACCAACCCGTAGCTTAACTACGAAAATATTTTCACAATTATACATTAAACATGTATAAAGATCCAATAGCCAACTGCCACATCATCCATCAACCATGGAGATCAATTAAAATATTTTTAAAAATATTTCCACCATTTCTATCAAAACGTTTCAAACCTGATACTCAACCCCGAGGGTTAGCTCCAAACCACCAAAACATAATTTTTAAGATTTTTATAAATCCTCTGTTTTCAAAACCACATTTTTGAAAATTACGAACATCCGCAAGTCCATAACATGTAATAAACCAAGAAAAAATGCAAAACATGTTTTTTTTCTGAACAACATGGTTTAAACATAAAGTATGACATTTAAAGCATTTTTAACCGGTGAAAAAGCATATAACTGCACGTAGCACCCTTTAAAGACAACATAGTCTAGGATCCTACCTCGTTGAGCTAAAAGCTCAACGCCTAAAAAATGAAACTTGAAAAAATGAGGTTCTGTTTGAATAGATGCGAAGCCGCCGGTACCAATACCAAGGATTCACTGTCAAATCACTGAAAACTAAGCCTCGGGTCCATCAAAATCTAGAGAAAAGGTAAAGATTTTATGTGAAAAAAACCAACTTTGAAAAATAATATCTCAAAATATCTCCCAACGTCTAATATTTATAGACCACGCACAAAAATAGGGGTTCAGTCGATTGAATCCCCAACCCAGGCGACTAGATGAGGCTACTGGAATCTCAAAAATTACCCACTGCGACGGGTCAGTCGACTGGATGCCTTAATCCAGTCAACTGAATCCGAACAAGCGCCAAATACATATGCACATGCTATTTTACTATGAAAAAATAAAAACCCAACACACCAAAGTCAAGAGTCAATTCCAACTACATCAACACTTAAATCATTTCAAAACAAATGAAACAAGTCGGGGTCTCACAGACATCTTGACCCTCCTACCTTTGTCGGGGATCCCAACCCCACGGTAGCCACAAAATGGCTGGAGCTGGTGACCAGGATTCTGGTTATGCTTTAGATAGTGGAAGACTATTTGAGGGTTGTGTTCGCTGCCTTCCAGTTAAGGGGAGTGCCCATGAATGGTGGAAATTTTCCAGGACTACAGTGGGAGGCACTTGAGAGGCTTTCACAAAGGTATTTCTGGAGAAGTACTATTCGAAGACCTCGAGAGATCATTACAGGGAGGACTTCCTTCCTTTACTCAGGGGATGATGACAGTGGTCCAGTATGAGGTCGAGTTCACCAGCTTGTCCCATTTTACACAACAGATTGTGGTAACAGAGGAGTTTCGTGCGAAGAGATTCGAAAGGGGTTTAAGACCCGCAATTTGAGATAGAGTGGCGGCATTCAGGATGCGTGTCTTTACAAACTTAGTGGAGACAGCCATCACCATGGAAGATACCCTGAATGAGAAACGCACGGTTATGGAGAGTAGGAGCCAGCGAGGTAGAGGAGATGCACAGTTCTAGGGGCGTAAAAAAAAGCACCAGAGGCCGTCTGGCTCGAGTTCTCATCCTGTGGGATCATATTAGCCACAGTTTTCTACACCTGCACCTTTAGTGGCCTCAACGAGAAGGCCGAAGCAAAGAGAGTTCACTTGTTATCGATGCAGACAGCCAGGGCATCATGTGACAGAGTGCACGCTGAGGTGCCAGGTTTAGAGTTTAATGCATGTTTAGTCACAGGGGAGAGAGCCACTAGTATGTTTTGGGTGCACTCAGTTTGGGCACATTCGTAGGTACTGTCCCCGAGGAGGGAGTGGACAGAGTACGACAGGAGCGCTAGTTGTGCCGCCGCATAGGTACGGCAAACTTCTCAATAACCTAGGGCTCAGACGTCTAGGTTTGCAGAAGGGGGTGCCTTAGTACAGTCCATGAGACAGCCAATGGCCTAGGGTTACAGTGGACAGGCTAGAGCACCACATGGCAGAGCTTATGTCGTTGCTGATCCCAGTTCTTCCAGAGCACCGATCGTACTCGATGCTGTAGCTACTCCATCCATGATCAGAGGTACTCTCTCAGTATATAGATCATAGGACAGTGTTCTTATCGACACGGGAGCATTGCATTCCTTTATTTTCTCTGCTTTTGCATCTGTATTGGGATTAGAGATAGGCTCATTGGGTAGTACGTTGAGCGTAGAGGCCCCAGTTAGTGGGAACGTGGTGTTGAGTCAAGTTTATAGATCCTGCAAGTTGGGGGTCGCCGGTCGTTATTTAATGTTTGATTTCATCATTCTAAACATGACCACGTTTGATGTCATCCTAGGGATGGACTGGCTGACCACCTATCGTGCCTTTATAGATTGCGATCGACGGAGGGTATCGATCTGTACGCCTGAGGGCGATTGCTTTTGTTTTGTGGGCGATCGGGATGAGGGTTTGGTGGCTATGCCCAGTGTTGCTCGGAATCAAGGGAATCTGAGTTTTCTCTTTTCTGCTCTCATGTTGAATGAGACGGTTGGGGTTTGAGGGGAGTTATCCCCTGTGGTTTGTCACTACCCAGATGTCTTTCTAGACGATCTGTTCAAGCCACCATTGAGTTGTGAGGTGGAGTTTTCCATTGATCTGGTTTCAGGAGCTGCTTCCATTTCTATGCCATCTTACCATTTTGCACCGACTGAGTTGCAAGAACTCAAGGTACAGCTTCAATAGTTGCTTGATAAGGGGTTTGTACGTCCGAGTACGTCATTGTAGGGAGCTCCAGCTCTTTTTGCTAAAAAAAAGATGGGTCCTTGAGGTTGTGTATTGACTACCAGAAGCTTAATCAGGTAACGATGAAAAACAAGTATCCTATGCCGAGGATCGATGACCTGTTTGATCAGTTGAATCGGTTGAGTTACTTCTCAAAGATTGATTTGAGATCAGGGTACTATCAGTTGAGGGTTATGGATGAGGACATAGCAAAGACCACTTTTCGGACTCGTTATAGTCACTATGAGTTTTTAGTTATGTCGTTCGGTTTGACGAACACTCCTGCGACATTTATGGGTTTAATGAATTGTATCTTTCATCTGTATCTAGACAGCTTTGCGGATGTGTTCATGGATGATATTCTTACCTATTCACCCATGAGAGAGATGTATGAAGAACACATGCGTATTGTTCTATAGATTTTGAGAGAGCATCGGTTGTATGCGAAGTTTGAGAAGTGTGAATTTTGGATGTTCGAGGTACGCTTTCTTAGACCAGTGGTGTTAAAAGATAGAGTATTAGTGGATTCTTCGATGATAGATGCAGTGATGGATTGGGAACGATCAAATAATGTATTTGAGATCTGCAGCTTTCTGGGTTTGCCAGGCTACTACTGGCGGTTCGTGAAGAATTTCTCTAGACTTGTCGTGCTGATGATGCGCCTTACGTGGAAGGGAGTCATGTTCATGTGGAGTGAGCCCTGCGAGTTGGCATTCCAGAAGTTGAAGAAGAGGTTGACCAGTGCACCAGTGTTGATTATTCTTGAGCAAAGTTTGGGTTATACAGTGTATTGTGATGCATCGCATGATGGTCTGGGTTGTGTTCTGATGCAAGGAGGTAAGGTTGTGCCTTACAAATCTCTGCAGTTGAAGACTCATGAGAAGAATTATCTAACACATGATTTGGAGTTGGCAGTTGTGGTCTTCGCCTTGAAGATATGAAAGTTCTACCTTTATGGTGAGCACTTTGAGGTTTTCTCTAATCACAAGAGTTTGAAATACTTGTTTTCGCAGAAAGACCTGAATATATGACAACGACAATGGATGGAGTTGTTGGAAGATTATGACTTTGACTTGCAATACCATCTGGGGAAAGCCAATGTCATGGCAGACTCTCTTAGTAGGAGATCTCATGGTTCCTTAACATCCATGGCTATACGAGAATAGGACATGCTTGGAGATGTTGGAGAGTTTAATCTATGTCTCGGGGAGACAAGGAGAGATGCAACTTTATTTTCAGTGGCTTCACGACCTATGTTGGTTGCACGTGTGCTGGAGGTTTAGCAGACAGATCAAGAGGCTCAGATAATCTGGGATCGTATTGCTAGTGGAAAGGACATGGTGGGATGGGTTATGAGTCCGAATCAGAGTTTGAGATTGGCAGGGAGATTGTTTGTACAAGAGTCGTGCCGTGCTGACGTACTAGATGATTGTTATCATTCTCGTCTTGTAGTGCATCCAGGAGGCACTAAGATGTATTCTGATTTGCACTGTCAGTTCTAGCTGCCTTAATTGTTAGCAGGTAAAGACAGAACATCAAAGGCCAGCAGGAATGTTACAGCCATTGTCGATTTCATAATGGAAGTGGGAGAACGTCACGATGGACTTTGTATCCGGACTTCCTAGATCGTCGAAGGGACACGATGCCATTTTGGTTGCGGTTGATAGGTTGACGAAGTCTGCACACTTTCTTCCCATTCGGGTGAAGGATTCAGTGGCGAGTCTGGATAGGTTGTATGTCCGTGAGATAGTTCGTCTACACGGAGTACCCGTGTCTATTGTTTCTTATCAAGACCTGCGCTTTACATCGCACTTTTGATAGAGTTTTCAGGTGGCTTTGGGGACGAGCTTGACGTTCAGTACTGCTTTTCATCCCCAGATGGACAGTCAATTCGAGCGTACCATCCAGATTTTGGAGGATATGTTGAGCGCATGTGTACTTGAATTTTGGGATTCTTGAGAAGATCGTCTACCATTGGCAGAGTTTACATACAACAATAGCTATCAATCCAGTATTGGAAAGGCACCATATGAGGCTTTGTATGGTAGGCCATGTAGTTCACCGGTGTGTTGGACAGACGTGGAAAAGACTTCAGTCTTGGGACCCGACTTCGTACGAAAGATGACCGAGAAGATTACCATGACTCGCCAACATTTGGTGACAACTTAGAGTTGCCAAAAGAGCTATGCTGACCAAAGGAAGAGACCTTTAGAGTTTGCAGTAGGAGACCACGTGTTTCTAAAAGTCTCGCCATGCAGTGATTTGATGAGATTTTGCTGTAGCGGGAAGTTATCGTCGCATTTTATTGGACCGTTTGAGATCCTTGAAAGGATTGGGGAGGTAGCATATTGTCTGGCTTTATCACCTCAATTAGCGTCTGTACACAACGTGTTTAACATTTTCATGCTTCGCAAGTATGAGCCTGACTCGTCAAATGTTCTGGATTAAGCTAAGTTACAGGTGGATGAGGATGCCACTTATGAGGAATGACCTGTGAAGATTCTGGATACACAGGAACAAGTGTTGAGAGGGAGGACCATTGCTTATGTCAAGGTCCTATGGCTTCATCACGAGGTTGAGGAAGTACGTGAGAGCTTGAGTCCGGGGTTCGTGCTAGATATCCGAAATTGTTTACCTTGTAACCTTGTATCGAATTTCAGCGGTAAAATTCCTTAAGGGGGGAGAGTTGTGAGACCTGGGTCTTTTTATTTTTCGTGATATAAATATATATATTCGACGTGTTCTTTTTTGTTATACGTATCTCTTCGATGTTTGATTTATGCTTCAATGTTGTAAAACAGCATGTACATTTGTGTTTCACGCTTTTTCGAGTTTCGTTAAGGCATGTTTGGTTGGCTTTTGGGCTGTAAAACCTATTCTTGATGCTAAAGTTGGTTTTTTCATCGTCCAGTCGACTGGACTAGGTGATCCTGTCAACTGGGTTGACAATGAGTTAGGTCAGTCGACTGAGTTATGTCGATAGAGCTTTTTAGCATTCCAGTAGCCTTCGTCAGTCGACTGAAAGGGGAGGTTCAGTCGACTGACCTCCTATTTTGTCATGGCCTATAAATATCTAAAGCCTGGAGATGTTTTGAAAACACTTTCTTTTTGGCTAAGTTTTCCTTTTCTCCACCTTTTCTCTGGACATTTGGATACACTGGGCCTGGTTTTTGACGATCTGCATGTGGATCCATGCTATCCACGCTGTAAGCTTCACATTCATCCAGACGAAATCTCATTTCGATAAAGTTCAATTTTCGAGGCGTCGAGTTTCAACTCATCGAGGTAGGATCCTAGACTATGTTATCGTTAAAGGATGCTATGTGCAGTTATACGCTTTTCTACCGATTAAAAATATTTTAAATGTCATATTTTATGTTCAAACCTCGTTTGTTCAGATAAAAAGCATGTTTTCCACTTTTCTTGGTTTATTACATGATATGGACTTATTGATGTTCGTAGTTTTCAAAAAAGTAGTTTTAAAAATTGAGAATTTATGAAAATCTTGAAAATTGTGTTTTGGAGATTTGGAACTAACCCTCGGGGTTGAGTCTCAGATTGGAAATGTTTTGACAGAAACGGTGGAAATATTTTTAAAAATGTTATTTGATGTCCATGATTAATGGAAGATGTGGCGGATGACCATTGGTTCTTTTATACATGATTAATGTATAATTGTTTGAAATGTTTTCATAGTTGTGCTACGAGTTGGTTTTAAATGATTCTATAGATGTACCGGGATAGCGGGTGTATTGGGCTACCATTGCTCCTTGGTGAAAGTCCAAAAACTTGGGCATGTAGGTACCTTTGTTCCTTCGAGTTAATCCCCGCAAAGAAAGGGTGGGTGTTTTGTTTCCCTCGGTTGTAGTACGTAAATGAAGTGGTTTACGTTGTTGTGACTTCGTATAGAACTTATCATTACCTAACAAGTCTAAAATGATCCAGGGATAAGTAATGGGCAAGAGTTTATAGTTGTTGCCTTTGTCCGTGATGTGACAGAGTCGGTACATAGGAATCATTTTCTCGACTGTGTGATCTAAGTGAAAAATAACGTTTTGTTACTTTTTTTAACTATTAAATGTTATTTACATTGTACGAAATGCTTGGTTCTGAGGAAGAAAAATCACTTTGAGACTCGTGTAAGTCTAATGGAAAACTTGGAATTTTATGAAGTAAAACCGTTTTTGAGGATCATGGGTTGAGTCAACTTTATGTTATGTGATTGGATATCCTACTTTACTGCATCATAGTCTATTTCTCTTGGGCTTTGGCTCACATATTGGAATTTGTTAAAATCTTTTTCAGGTGTTGTGGATCACGAGGAGTTGATCTAGAGGTGCCCGTGGTGGCTAAAAAATTATCTATAGTTTTCCCTTTTCGTTGTGAAAACATGTATTCCTACATGTGATGCATGTTTCTGAAAGCGTGCTTTTTAAGCCTTGGGGCTATATATTATGCATGTATAGGAAAGTATGTATGTTGCACGGAGAGATGAACCATGGGTACTTTTTTTAATTCCAAATGTTGTATTTTTTGTTGATTATTTTACCAGTAAAAATCTACATTTCTATAACTAGTGATTTGGTGGGTTTTTCACGTGACTTTAGATTTTAGAGCGTGACATTTACTTTTAATTTTAATTAAAACCAACAAAAATTATGTAAACTAAAAAATATATAAAATTAATTATATTTTTCGAACACTATGCATGTGAATTTATAAATTACCTTTATTTTTTTATAAAAGTATATTATATTATACAATAAATTTGTACAAAATGAAAAATGTGAGTGGATTTGAGAAAAATAAATATAAAGTAAGTAACTCATCATAGCTATTAATTGAATAACGTGAAAAAACAATTCCTAAATTGTTAGATATATGTCAAAATCAATATTCACCTTCCATGTAATATATGTCAGACCCGGTTTCGTTTCTTTTCTTGTTATATATATATATACTCGACATGTTCGTTTATGCTTCTTTGTTGCAGCATGTACATACGTGTTTTACGCTTTCACGGGTTTCGATAAGGCATGTTTGGTTAGTTTTTTGGGCTAAAAAACCTATTTTTTTTCTTAACTGGTTAGTTTTTCCATCGACTGGACAAGGTGATCCAGTCAACTAGGTCGACAGTGAGTTGGTTCAGTCGACTGACTAGGGTAGGTCAGTTGGCTAGATTGAGTCAGTGGGACTTTTTAGCTTTCTAGTAGCCTTCGTCAGTAGACTGAAGGGGGAGGTTCAGTCGACTAACCTCCTATTTTGTCGTGGCCTATAAATATCAGAACCCTGGAGATATTTTTGGAAAACCTTTCTTCTTGCCCAAGTTTCCCTTTTCTCCATCTTCTCTCTAGACTTTTGGATAGCCCGGGCCTAGTTTTTGATGATCTATTTGTGGATCCTTGCTATCCACGGCGTAGGCTTTGCATTCATCTGGATAGATTCTTGTTATGATGAAGTTTAGTTTTCGAGGCGTCGAGTTTTGACTCATCGAGGTAGGATCCTATAAAGGGTGCTACGTACAGTTATACGCATTTTTATAAGTTGAAATACTTTAAATGTCGTATTTCATGTTTAAACCTTGTTTGTTAGATAAAAAGCATATTTTGTGCTTTTTTTGGTTTATTACATGATATTGGACTTGTGGATGTCCATAGTTTTTAAAAAGATGATTTTGAAAATGAAAGATTTGTGAACATCTTGAAAATCGTGTTTTGGAGGTTTGGAGCTAACCCTCGGGGTTGAGTCTCATTTTTGAAATGTTTTGATTGAAACGGTAAAAATATTTTTTGAAAATATTTTTGTTTGATATCCATGTTTGATAGATGATGTGGCAGTTGGCCATTGGATCTTTATACATGTTTAATATATAATTGTGGAAATATTTTCGTAGTCAACCTACGAGGTGACTTTTTAATGATTCTATAGATGTGCCGGGATAGTGAGTGTCTTGGGCATAAGTTGCTCCTCGGTGTAAGTCCAGAAGCTTGCGCAGAAAGGTGCTTTGTGCTTTTGGGTTAATCCCCATAAACGAAGTGGTGGGTGATTTGTCCCCTCAGGTCTCAGGCTCGTAAATTAAGCAGTTTATGTTGTTGTGACTCCGTATAAAACTTGTCATTACCTAGCAAGTCTTAAATAACTCAAGACTAGGGTAATGGGCAGGAGTCTATAGTTGTTATCTCTGTTCCGGGTGTGACAAAGTCGGTACATAGGATTTATTTCTTGGCTGTGTGATCTGAGTGGAAAACAATGTTTTGTTACTATTTTCCTTTAACTGTTGAAATGCTTAGTTTTGAGGATGGAAAATCATTTTGAGACTCATGTAAGTCTGATGGAAAACTTAGGGTTTTATGAAGTAAAACCATTTTGAGGCTCATGTGATTGAGTTGAATTTTATACTATGTGATTGCATATCCCGCTTTACTATATTATAGTCTATTTCTATTGGGTTTTGGCTCACAAAGTGGAATTTGCTAAAACCTTTTTCAAGTGTTGTTGATGACGAGGAGTTGATCTAGAGATGATCGTGGTGGCAGAAAACTTGCATAGTTTTCCTTTCTATTATAAAACATGTAATTTTACATGTGTTGCCTATTTCTAAAGGCATGTTTTGTAAGCCTTGAGACGATACATTATACATGCATGGAAAAGTAGGTATGTTGCATAGAGAGTTGAACCTTGGATACTCTTTTAATTACGAAAGCTGTATCATTTTTTGGTTGATTATTTTACCAGTAAAACCTATCTTTTGCAAATGGTGGTTCGGTGGGCTTTTCACGTGACCCTAGATTTTGGAACGTGACAATTTAGTATCAGAGCTCTAGGTTTGAATATCTAAGAGCCATGGGATGATGGTGCATCACCTTGTGAGGATGATTGTGTGTGCTTGATTACATGTGTTTATGTATTTTTATAACATGAGCATGATAACCTGTTGAGCATGATAGTTTGTGTATATGTGAGTATAGAGGTTGGATATTAGGATTGATTAGTCTTGCCTTTGGGGGTTTAGATTAACAAATTTGGAAGCCAAGTTAGAAATGCATTTGGTCGACGTATTTTCTAGTAAAGAATCTAAGTAGGTTATCCAAATTGACGCGTTTGTCTTGTCGGTTCTCCTCGGTATGTGATGTGAGATGTGTTTACATAATCTTGAATTGCTGTATGTTAGCATGATTATGTATTTTATGTTGGTAATAACATGTTGTATGAAAGCTTATATTGTTATGTTGCTTTCGTATGGAGTTATGTCCACGCGGGGAGGACGAGGCTGCGGTCGAGGTCAGGGCCATGGTTCAGGCTGAAGGGATGTTCCAGTCCCAGATGTTGGGGATGCTAATGCTCCCCAAGGACCTATTGACGAGGTAGACTTGTTATGTGAGATGGTAGGCTCCATCCAGCAACTAGCCAAGGCTACTAGGGGAAGGGATTGCATACCCGAACCGAGGGCGACGATCACAATACATGCGTTTCGATGTCTTGATCCTCTAACCTTTTTTGGGGAGCCAGACCCCAAAGTTACTACCGAGTGGTTGGAAGTAACCACGACGATCTTTGGTACCATGGAGAATGGGGAGGATGTATTGCATGTTAAGTTGGCGGTGTTTTATCATTGGGAGGATACAAGAGAGTGGTGAAAGTTTGCTAAAACCACGGTGGATGGCACATGGGTAGCTTTTACTAGGGCCTTTTTGGAAAAGTACTTTTTGGGTTCTTCAAGAGATACATACCGGGAGGAGTTTCTCTCCCTTCTTCAGGGTAACCTTACCGTGGTCTAGTATGAGGCCAAGTTCATGAATTTGTCGCAGTTTGCACCTGAGATGGTGTCAACAGAGGAGTTGCACACAAAAAGGTTCGAAAGGGGTCTTTGACTTTCAATCAAAGATAAAATTGCAGCGTTTGATTTTCGAGTGTACATTGAGATTGTGGAAGCCACTATCCGAGTAGAGAATGCAATGGCAGAGAGCTACATGGTTAGAGAGAGTAGGAGGCAATAGGACAAGGCAGGTGTGGCGTTGGGATTTGGGGGTTAAAATGAGAAAATTTAAAGATGTTTTAAAAAATATTTTAAACACCTTGAAAATCAAATTTTGAAAACCCCTTTTGTTGAAAATAGAGTCGCC
>JAUMHN010006334.1:0-10267 GCA_032360265.1 Heliamphora ciliata | reverse complement strand
ATGCATTCATTCATCACAAATATAAATATGAAACCACGAATGTAAAAACATCTCAAATGTTTCTCATTAATATGCCAAGAATCAAGAATAAAAAATCTAAAAAGCATGATTTTTCAGTATACTTTCCTAACAGATCTGAGTTAGTTTCAAAGTTGAATTTTTGGGCTTAAACCTATTTTTTTGTTGGTTTCGGTGGATAGAATTGGGTGTCGAGAGTTTATTTCGTGGTCTTGGTGTTAGGCCTAGGCTTGTGGATGTTTAAGTATGTTGAATCAGAGTTTGGAGGCTTCAATTTGGGGTTTGGATGTAGAAACCTGTAGATCGGAATCAAGTTCCGTCGAGGTTCGGTAGATTGAAGGTTGGGGTTCGGTCGACTAAAGTTTGGATCTTGGGTTCGATCGACTGGACCATGGGGTTCGGTCGACTGAACCGTGTGTTTTGGCGTTTTGTGAGATTCTAGTAGGGTGTTCAGTCGACTAAAGGTTGGGGTTTGGTCGACTGAAGTCCTGGGCTGTGTGTTGATGGTTCGGTGGTTGGGTTTTGGTTTCCAATTGGTGTCCTTTAGTATCTAATTGATTAATTTATGGGAATTAGTTGATTCAAATACCTTTGGGTCCCTTTTGGAGTTTGTTTGGTTATGTGATGGTTTCGAGGGTCGTGTTGTGGCCTCGGGTGTGTGTGTGTGAGTGTCGTCCTCGTAGGTGATGAGCATAGAAGATGCAGCTTATCAGGGCACGGTTAGGTGTGGTTTTCTAGTGGGGTTTGTGTTTGGCGCGGGTGGGCGTTGTGGGTCTATGATGGCCGTGTTGGGAGTGTTTGGGCTAGTAGTGATCTTGTGGGTTGTCCCAATGAGTGGACGTCGGTTTGTTTTGACAGGTGACGTCGTGATGTATTGATATACATGATTATGTGCATATTTAACTCTGCTTTATTTATGTACGGAATATGTAAGTGAATCACATGGTTTTGATATTGTTATGTGTAATGTGGTTTATGCTTTAAAACTTAGAGTTTTATAGGCATGTGACGTGTTGGTGGAACGTCGTGGTGATACACAGTTTTATGCTAGCATATATGTATGGACCAAGATAGATCTTAACTGTGGTTGACGCTACACGAGTGCGTGCGTTGTGTGTGTTGCACGGGTGGCGTGCGTTGTGTGTGTTGCACGGGTTGCGTGCGTTGCATTTGTTGGGCTGTAGTCCGTCGGTGAAAGTCCGAGAAGATGTGTTGTGGATGTGGTAGTCCTTAGGTGAAAGTCCGAGAAGTTGCATTAGATGGGGGCAGTGGTCCTTCGGTAAAAGTCCAAGAAGATTCATGGATTGCATGTACTGCATATTGGGACGGATAGACCAATTTTCTTAAAACTGTATTAACGGCCTACGGGAGCCGTAATGAATCATTTTCAAGGCTCCTATGAGTCAAAAAATAGTTTTTATCCTCGCTTTCCCTTGCATGTGAAAATTATTTTCTGGCTCTGGTGAGTCGTGATCTAAAACTGTTTTCAAATTATTTTATGGCTTGAAAGAGAGTCAAAAATTGCACTTCGTTTTCCTAGCATGTTTAGCTTATATTGCGTGTGTTATTTAGAATATGCTGAGCTTTGGGTCATGGTGTGGGATTTTGATTTTCTTCAGGTATCGGTCACGGAGGTTGATCTGCAAGTGCTGAAGAGGTGGAAGAGCTGTAGTCTTCCCTTTTTGTTCTTTTATAACATGTATGCTATAACATGTTTTCGGGCGTTGGAGCCATGTAATGTTGCCATTTGGTGTTTATATACAATGCATGTATGGTTTATTTTGAGAGTGTATTCTCGGGCTAGGTGTTGTGGTTGGTTGTTTGTGGGTGTTTCGCGTGTCCTGGAGTTTGGGGCGTGACACGGGGGCTGCGGGGAGTTAAGGTGCGAATTTCAAAATTTTAAAAATAAAGATATTTTGGAGGCCTATGAATAATTGGAGTTAGATATTTTTCAAAAATATATTTTTCAAAACTTCTCCAACAAGCTTCCCGTTTTCTTTTTGCCTTCTCTCTAACTTCTCGGGGGCCCGGGGCTCGGTTTTCAACGATCAGACTGCCAATCCTTGTTATAGGCATCGTGCTCTACACATCCATCAGGAAGGAATTTCATTTCGACGAAGCTCAATTTTGCACGTGGATCGAGACGTCGTGTTTTTGATTCACCGAGGTAGGATTCTAGACTTTAAAGTTGTTAGAGGGTGCTATATGTAATCTTATGCATCTTTATCGTTTTATATTCATGAAAAGGTGTTTCATGTTTTTGGAAAAGTTAAGTTTTTAGTTTAAAAAACTTTTTTCGTAGTTTTGGTTGGATGAAAATGGTGTCGGATGTTTCTTTGAGGCCTTTGGTGATAGGCTTGGATGTGTGTGAGTCCATGGGTGTTAGATGGAAGCTTCGAGGCTTCATCTTGGGTTCAAAAAGGGAAAACCGTAGCTAAAAACCATTTTTTGGGCAAGGTCAGTCGACTGAAGTGCTCCTATTTCAAAATTTTATTTTTCCAGAGAGTTTTTCAGTCGACTGGGGGTTGGGACCAGTCGACTGAAATGCTGGGGGTTTGCTTTGGCAGTTTGGTGGTTCTCTTGGGAAAACAGTTGGGTTTTTCTTGAGAAATAAAGTTCGGTTTTTGTGAAAATCATGTTTTTGAAGGTTTAGAGCTAACCTTTGGGGTTGAGTCTCAACTTTTAAAATGTTTTGATGAAAATCATGTATTTTCAAGCTTAGATCTCCATGGTAGATGGATTGGATCTCCTTTTATACATATGTTGTATGGCTTTGAAACTCATGTTTTTACATGTTTCTGTTTGATCACCATGTTAGTGGATGGATCTATATGTTTGTTTGATCTCCATATTAATGGATGGATCTATATGTTGTTAGGATTTCCATGTTGATGGATAGATCTATATATATATATTTAATGTATATTTGTAAAAATATTTTGGTTTTGTAAAATGATTCTCTAGATGTACCGGGATAGCGGGTATTTGGTATGAGTTGCCCTCGGTGGAAATCCAAAAATGTGCGCAGAGAAGGTACCTTTTTCCTTCGGGGGAGTTCCCGTAAAGAAGGTGGTTGGTGGTTTTATATATCGGTTGTAGTCCTTAAAGTCAGCTTTTACATTGTGGTGCTCCGTATATAACTTGTCATTACCTAACCGGTCCTAAGATGTTTAGGGATTGGGTAATGGGCAAGAGTCTATAGTTGCTACCTCTGTCCCTTTGTGACGGAGTCGGTACATAGGATTTCATTTTATCTTTCTCCTCGGCTGTGTGGCCTGAGTGGAGCAAACTGTTTCATTTTACCTTATCTTCCTCGGTTGTGTGATCCGAGTGGAAAAATAACGTTTTGGTTATAGTTTTCCTTACTTGTTACTTGCATTAGTTATAATGCTTGGTTTCACTTGTGGTTGAGTTAGGTCCTACCATATGATTGCATATCCTGCTTTACAGCTTTATAGTCTGTTTCTATTGGGCTTCGACTCACGTTGTGGGATTTTGCTGTAAAATTATTTTTAGGTCTGGAGGTTGATGATCACGAGGAGTTGATCTAGTGGTGGCGGAAAGCTTTATTAGTTTTCCTTTTTGTATGTCCGTTTGAAGGCACATTTGTACGCCTCTGGGCAATAAACTTATGCATGTTATACAGGATGTTTACTATTTATGAGAGATGCATATTGGGTTTTCATTTGATTTCAACAGGTGGATTTAATTGTATGAAAACTTATTTTCATAAAACTGGTGTTTAGTGGACTTTCACGTGACCCTGGGTTTTAGGGCGTGACATGAGTTACGCCCTGTGGTTGGTGACTATCTAGATGTCTTTCCGAACGATCTGTTCGAGTTGCCACCGAGTCGTGAGGTAGAGTTTTCTATTGATCTGATTTCAGGAGCTGCTCCCATTTCTATGCCATCTTACTGCTTTGCACCGGCTGAGTTGCGAGAACTCAAGGTACGGCTTCAGGAGTTGCTTGATAAGGGATTTGTACATCCGAGTACGTCGTCGTGGGGAGCTCCAGCTCTTTTTGCTAAGAAAAAGGATTGGTCCATGAGGTTGTGTATAGACTACCGGAAGCTGAATCAGGTAACTGTGAAGAATAAGTATCCTGTGCCAAGGATTGATGACTTGTTTGATCAGTTGAAGGTGTCGAGCTGCTTCTCGAAGATTGACTTGAGGTCAGGATACCATCAGTTGAGGATTAGGGACCACGACATAGAGAAGACCGCCTTTCGGACTCATTGTGGTCACTATGAGTTTCTAGTTATACCGTTCGGTCTGACGAATGCACCTGCAACGTTTATGGGTTTGATGAATTGTATCTTTCAATTGTATCTGGATAGCTTCGTGGATGATATCCTTATCTATTCACCCACGAGGGAGATGCACGAGGAGCATCTATGTATTGTTTTATAGATTTTGAGAGAGCATTGCTTTTATACGAAGTTCGAGAAATGTGAGTTTTGGATGTCCGAGGTAAGATTTCTTGGACACATGGTGTCGAAAGATGGAGTATCAGTGGATTCTTTGAAGACTGATGCAGTGATGGATTGGGAACGACTGAAGAATGTAATTGAGATCCGCAGCTTTCTGCTTTTGGAAGGCTACAACCGGTGATTCGTGAATGACTTTTCTAAACTTGCCACGCCGATGATGCGTTTTACGCGGAAGGGAGTCATGTTTGTTTGGAGTGAGTCCTGTGAGTTGGCATTCCAATAGTTGAAGAAGAGGTTGACTAGTGCACCAGTGTTGATTATTCCAGAATGAGGTTTGGGTTACACAGTGTATTGTGACACATCACATGATGGTCTAGGTTGTGTTCTGGTGCAGGGAGGTAAGGTTGTGGCTTACGGCTCTTGGCAGTTGAAGATTCATGAGAAGAACTATCCAACGCATGATTTAGAGCTGGCAGTTGTGGTCTTTGCCTTGAAGACATGGCGGTACTATCTTTATGGTGAGCACTTTGAGGTCTTCTCCGATCACAAGAGTTTGAAATACTTGTTTTCGCAGAAAGACCTGAATCTATGCCAACGATTGTGAGACCCTGACCCGTTTTCATTTTTCGGCATTTTTCGATGCACGTTTAGTGTTTTCGTTGCAGCATGTTTTTATACGTTTTGATGCATGATCGGGCTTAGATATGTATGTATTTTTGATTCCCAGGGCCATTTGGCGTTGCGGAGCCAATTTTAAAAAAAAAAGAAGATATTTTCGTGGCCTGTAAATATCTCGTGTTAGATATTTTCAAAACTTACAAGCTAAGTTTCCTCGTTTTCTCTCTGCCTTCTCTCTAACTTCTCGGGGGCCTGAGCTCAATTTTCGACGATCTAATAGCGGATCCTTATTATTGGCACGGTGAGCTAGGCGTTCATCCGGATGGAATTTTATACCGATAAAGCTCAATTTTGCACGTGGATTGAGGCATCGAGTTTTTGACGCAACGAGATAGGATCCTAGACTCTCATATCTTATAAGGGTGCTATGTATAAGCATGTGTGTTTTTATCATTTTGATGTGCATGAAAAATCATTTTATGTAATAGGGTTCTGGTCTTAAACCATTTTTGGTCGATTTTTGTTGAATGGAATCGGGTTTTGAGTGTTTCCTTTTGAGGTTTAGTGGTAGTTTTGGGCTTATGTATGTCAGAGGGTGTCAAAAGGGAGTTTGGTTGCTTCGATCTTGGGTTTGGATGGTTATTGGATGGTTGTAGGCTTCAAAATTTGGTAAACAGGTCAGTTCTTGGTGCAGGACCCACTCGAGGGACCGCTTGAGCGGTCTAGAGGGCAGTCTTGGGGTGTTCTCGGCTTCTTGATGCAGGCTAAACCGCTGGACAGACCGCTCGAGCGGTCTAGCCCGCGGTCTATTTTTCGTAGGTTGGAAATTGGTTTTTAAAATTGATGTATCTCCCTCATTCAGACTTGGAATGGGGTCATTTTGTGCTCAAATTGAAGCCCCGGTAGTCGTCTTTCCAATGACACCTCTCTCACAACAAAGTTCTTTTTATGAAAAAAGTTATGGCCAAAATAGTGAAGGTATATCAAAATTTCTTAACCGTTTTCACCCGTTTTTGGCCGAATGTTTGGGAAAAGGTTATTTTTCATCCTTGTTGGCCCTTTTTATCAAGTTTCTTGTTTCTTGGGGCGTTTTATTGTTTCGGTTAGTCGTGGGCTTGTCTTGGGCGCATGTGGGCGTCGCGGGTTGTGTTGGGCGGTGTAAGCGTCGTGGGTTTGTGTTGGGCGCATGTGGGTATTGTGGGTTGTGTAGGGCACGTGTGGGCATTGTGGGTTTGCGTTGGACGTGAGTGGGTTCGTGTTGGCCATGTTGGGCGTGTGTTGGTTTGTGTTGTAATGTGTTTGTGACTAGTTCTCCTCTTGTGGCTCTTAGTGAATGGAATTATGGGGTTTTATTGACTGAAATCATGAAGAGGGGTGTTAGTCATTTTTTATTTTGGTTGGTTGTGGTGGGCCGTGGTGGTTTGTTGTTTGTTGTCGTCCTCGGGGATGACGTAGGTTGTTTTAGCGTGGCGTTGGTGTGCGAGTGTGTGCGTGGTGTTTGTGCATCGTTGGGTGCGGGGCATGTGGGTCCGTTATTCGTTTTAAAGATGGGGTTTTGGTAAGAACCATTTTGTGGGAGGTTCAGGTGTTAGCCTCTGAGTTAGGTTTTGGTTTTATTCATTGTTGGTTGTCCCGGTGGGTGGACGGGTCGTTCGGGTGAACGGATGACGGGTGTGTGGCATGTGATGTCGTGACGAGTTCTGTGGCATCGTTATGTGGAATGTTGTGGTTATACATGGCCTTGTGCATTTATAAACTCTAGTTTATTTAAGTATGGATTACGTAGGTGAATTACATGGCTTTGTGCAATGTGATTATGTGAAACGTAATGTTTGTACGTGGTTTTATGCATTCAAACCCTGGTTTATTTATGCATATGTGGATGGAATGGGATAGATGGACATGTGGTTCTATGAATGTTAACTCTGGTTAACAAGGCATTCGTGGGGTTGAGGTCCTTTGGGGAGGAACCGAGAAGGTGCGTTGTTGGGGCTGAGGTCCTTCGGTGAGAGGCCGAGAAGGTGCATTGTTGGGGCTGAGGTCCTTCGGCGAGAGGCTGAGAAGGTGCGTTGTTGGGGCTGAGGCACTTCGGTGAGAGGCTAAAAAGGTGCATTAGTTGGGGGCTGCGGTCCCTCGGTGAAAGTCCGAGAAGATACGTGGATTACATGTAATGCATTGTGGAGCTGATAAAACTAATTTCAAACTATTTTTATCACTAGTGTGAGTCGTGACATAAAAATCATTTTGAACCGTTTTCAAGGCTCGTGTGAGTCAAAATGGTTCTTATCTTCGCTTTTCCCTTGCTTGTGAAAATTGTTTTAAAGGCTTGAAAGAGTGCCAAAATCTGCACCTCATTTTTCAAGCATGTTTAGCTTATATTTCATGTTTTGTCTAATTTCTGCTGAGCCTTAGCTCACGGTGTGGGATTTGAAATGTTTTTCAGGTACCGGTCACGCAGGTTGATCTGGGGTTGTTGGAGAGGCAGATGATCTACAGTCTTCCTTTTTGTATCATGTATGTTTATATGTTTTCCTACAGCCTTAGCTCATGGTGTTGGAACCGTGTAATGTAAGTCGGTTGGCAATTAAATACAATGCATGTATGTTTTATATTGAGAGTATATTCTCGAGTTGGGTGTTATGTTTGGTTGTTTGTGGGTGTTTCACATGACCCGGAGTTTAGGGCGTTACAACGATGGTGGATGGTGTTGTTAAAAGATTATGACTTTGACATAAACTACCATCCGGGGAAGGCCAATGTCATGGCCGATGCGCTTAGTAGGAGATCTCATGGTTCGTTAGCTTCCATGGCTATACGAGAATGGAATATGCTTAAAGAGGTTAGTGAGTATGATATGTGTATCGGGGAGACAAGGAGAGGCGCGACCTAATTTTCAGTGGCTTCACGACCTGCATTGGTTGCACGTGTGCTGGAGGGTCAGCAGACAGATCAGGAGGCTCAGATGATACGGGATCGTATTGCTAGTGGAAAGGACACATCAGGATAGGTTGTGAGCCCAGATCAGAGTTTGAGATTAGCGAGGAGATCGTTTATACCAGAGTCGTGCCGTGCCAATGTACTATAAGATTTTCATCATTCTCGTCTTGTAGTGCATCCAGGAGGCACTAAGATGTATCACGATCTGCGCCATTAGTTCTGGTGGAAAGGAATGAAGAGGGATGTGATTCAGTTTGTTTCTCGGTGCCTTACTTGTCAGCAAGTAAAGGCAGAACATCAGAGGCCAGCAGGGTTGTTACAACCGTTGTCGATATCAGAATGGAAGTGGGAGAACGTCACGATGGATTTTGTATCAGGACTTCCTAGATCGCCGAAGGGACACGACGCTATTTGGGTTGTGGTTGATAGGTTGACGAAGTCTACACACTTTCTTCCCATTTAGGTGAAGGATCCAGTGGACAGACTGGGTAGGTTGTATATCCGTGAGATAGTTCGGTTACACGGAGTACCCATGTCTATTGTTTCTGATTGAGACCCGCGCTTTACATCGCGCTTTTGGAAGAGTCTTCAGGTGGCTTTGGGGACGAGTTTGACATTCAATACTGCTTTTCAGCCACAAATGGATGGTCAATCCTAGCATTCCATCCAAATCTTAGAGGATATGTTAAGAGCCTGTGTACTTAATTTTTGGGGTTCTTGGGAAGATCATCTACCATTGGCAAAGTTTGTATACAATAACAATTATCAGTCTAATATTGGGATAGCACCATATGAGGCTTTGTATGCTAGGCTGTGTAGGTCACCGGTGTGTTGGACAGATGTGGGAGAGACCATAGTTTTGGGACCCGACTTAGTGCGGAAGACAACAGAAAAGATTATCGTGATTCACCAACGTCTAGTGACAGCTCAGAGTCGCCAGAAGTGCTATGCTGATATGAGGAGAAGAACTTTGGAGTTTGTAGTGGGGGACCACGTGTTTCTGAAAGTCTTGCCACGCAAAGGTTTGATGAGATTTGGCCGTAGCGGGAAGCTATCAGCGCGTTATATTAGACCGTTTGAGATCCTTAAAAGGATTGGGGAGGTAGCATACCATCTGGCTTTACCACCTTAGTTGGCATCTGTACACAACGTGTTTCACGTTCTCATATGAGGACAGACCTGTGAAGATTCAGGACACGAAGGAGCAAGTGTTGAGAGGGAGGACCATTGCTTATGTCAAGGTCCTATGGCTTCATCACGGGGTTGAGGAAGCGACGTGGGAGCATGAGTTCGGGGTTCGTGCTAGATACCCAGAGTTGTTTGCCTTGTAACCTTGTCGCGAATTTCGAGGGAAAAATTTCTTAAGGGGGGAAAGTTGTGAGACCCGATTCCTTTTTATTTTTGTATGTATATTTGAAGTGTTGTTTACCTCTTTGACCGTTGTTTACAACAATATGTTTATGTATACGTGTTATGCATGCGGGGGTTTGGTTTCGTTTCTTCGTCTGGTTTTCACCAAGCGATGACCGCTCGAGCGGTGGCCTGTCCGCTCGACTGGTAGTGTGGCAGAGATGTATGTCAGTAGGGGTCCGCTCGAGCTATTGTGACTCGCTCGAGCGGTAGAGGCCAGGCGCAAAAATCTATAAAACCTGCCTTGCCTTGGTTTTTGAGCCAAAATTATCTTTTCTAAGTCTATCATCTCTCTCTACACATATTCTCTACCTTCTCTCTAGTTTTTGGTGGGCTTGGGGCTTAGTTTTTGGCATTTGGATAGTAGATCCTTGGTATTTGTGCGGAGGGTTTCGTGTTCATCCAGGCGAAATCTCGTTTTGACGAAGTTTGATTTTATCAACTTCGAATTTTTAACTCAATGAGGTAGGATCTTAAACTGTGTTGTCTTTAAACGGTGATACATGCAGTTATATGCTTTTCTACCCGTTGAAATGCTTTAAATGTTGTATTTTATGTATATATGGTGTTTGTTCAAATAAAAATCATGTTTTGTGCTTTTCTTGGCTTTATGGACTTGTGGATGTTCATGGTTTTTAAAATGATGGTTTTGAAAATGAAGGATATGTGAAAATCTTGAAAATCCATGTTTTGGAGGTTTGGAGCTAACCCTCGGGTCGAGTCTCAGATTTGAAACATTTCGTTAGAAACGGGAGAAAATATTTTGAAAATATTTTAAAATGTTGTTTGATCTCCATGTTTGATGGATGATGTGGCGGTTGGCCATTGGATCTTTATACATGTTTAATGTATA
>JAUMHN010006323.1:0-10267 GCA_032360265.1 Heliamphora ciliata | reverse complement strand
TCTGTGGTTATTAAGGATAATAAATGGGTTATCTGTTCTGGTACATTGGTAGATGATCTTTATATTATTACTCTAATCTCTCCTATACTACAACTGACTGAAACAAATAATACATCTGTATTGCCATAGAAGAGAAAGTTTTCTTCTTTAATGAACCAAATGTTTCTTTGGCACTAACGCTCGGGTCATATTAATCTAAAAAGGATAAACAGACTGGGAGCAGATGGACCTTTGAGTTCATTGGAAGTAGAGGCACTTTCAGTCTGTGAATCTTGCTTAGAGGGTAAGATGACTAAGAAGCCCTTTTCGGCCAAAGGCTATAGAGTTAAAGAACCGTTGGAGGTGGTTCATTCTGATGTGTGTGGTCCTATGACAATCCGAGCAAGAGGTAGCTTTGAGTAATTCGTCTGTTTCATTGATGACTACTCAAGGTATGGATACATTTACCTGATGCACCATAAGTCAGAATGCTTTGAGAAATTTAAAGAATTCAAGGCGGAGGTGAAGGCAGAGAAGCATCTTGGTAAAAGTATCAAATCACTACGATCCGACAGTGGTGGGAAATACCTCTTTGAAGAGTTTAAGGACTACTTGTCATCAGAGGAGATTACATCCCAGTTGATTGCACCTGGCACTCCACAGCAAAATGCAGTAGGAAAAAGAAGGAATAGGACTCTTATGGAGATGGTAAGGTCAATGATGAGTTATTCAAGTTTATCAGATTCATTTTGGGAACTCGTTTTAGAGACAGCGGCTTACATTATGAACTTGGTACCTTCTAAGTCAGTACCTTCTACTCTCACAGAATTGTGGACCTAGCGTAAGCCTAGTTTGAAACACATTCGAATTTGGGGGTGTATAGCACATGTGATGAAAGGAAATGCGGGTAAATTGGAACCAAGGACAGAAGTCTATTTCTTTGTAGGCTATCCCAAGGGAACGAAGGGAGGTCTATTTTATAACCCTAAGGATCAGAAGGTCATTGTTAGCACCAATGCCTGATTCTTGGAAGATGATTATATTATGGACCACAGGCCCAATTTTAAAATTATTCTGGAAGAACTGAGAGGAAATACTAGTACAACGGAAGAGGAACCACAAGTCACTGATATTCCATTACCTCGTCGTAGTGGGAGGATTATCGGGATAGGTGCAAATCAAGAACAGGGTGCTGATGCACAGGGTTCAGATTCTGCACAGCCTGTAACTACTAGTACACAGACAGAGATAGTGCGTCGTCGTAGTGGAAGGATTGTTCATCAACCTGATCAGTATATGTTCTTGGGAGAGTCATTTGACAAGATCTCGATAGAACTGGATACCGAGTCTTGTAACTACAATGAAGTACTAAAGACAAAGATGGAGATCTTTGGCAATGAATTCAGAGATGGAATCTATGTATTCTAATTAGGTCTGAGAACTTGTAGAACCACCCAAATGGATAAAACCCATTAGATGCAAGTGGATCTACAAGAAAAAGAGAGGACCAAACAGGAAGGTTGAAACCTTCAAAGTTAGGCTTGTTGCTAAATGGTTCACTTAGAAAGAAGGGATCGACTATGAGAAAACTTTTTCGCCGGTAGCCATGCTTAAGTCTATCCGAATTCTCTTATCCATTGCGGCATATTTCGATTAAGAAATCTAGCAAATGGACGTCAAGACAACTTTCCTTAACGGAAGTCTTGACGAGTTTATCTATGTGATACAATCAGACGGATTCAGTGCAATAGGCCAGGAGCACATGTTGTGCAATCTTAAGAGATCCATTTATGTACTTAAGCAAGAATCGAGGTCTTGGAACATTCGATTTGATAACGCTATAAAGTCTTATGGTTTCGATCAAAGTTCGGATGAGTCCTGTGTGTACAAGAAGCATGACAGAAGCGTGGTGATCTTCTTAGTACTTTATGTAGACGATATCTTGCTCATCGAAAATGATGTGGGGACATTATCTACGATTAAAGTATGGTTATCTGACCAATTCGATATGAAGGACTTGGGAGAAGTCAGTCATATCATTGGGATCAAGCTTGTGCGAGATCGAAAACAAAGGATGTTGGGCTTATCACAAGCAAAGTATGTCGATGATATCCTTACTCATTTTAGCATGCAGGATTCCAAGAAATGGTTTCTCCCTTTTAGCATACTTAACGATTATATGTAATAAATACTACATCATTAAAGGTTTAGAACTTGTCTAGCATACTTAACGATTATAGTTATCTAGAAAATTTAACAAAACGTACATTATGTCTGTGAAAACTGAAGAAAAGATCAAAAAGAGAATATTCTACATCATCAAGCAACATTGCTGGGGTCGACTGGCTCTTGCCACTCTCACCGATCCTCAAAGTCTTCTTCTCCTACGAGCATACCCTTCTCAAACTGTTCTTCTTCTTCACCTGTGGCACGAATTCCATGAGCCGGAGCCCAAAAGAAAATTTTATAAACCGTCTAATAAACTCACAACAAAATATTCTACAATACATATCGTATAATACCCAATACAAACTTAAAGGCAAAGAGACAGGCAATTTATCATTTACAACAAGGCAAGCATATATAAGAACAATTGTGCGAGTGTGTGATGCAGATAAATGTAATGCAGTTACCCAACCCAGTGAACTTTCAGAACAATATCATGAATTCCACGCCGAGAATTACATAGTAGACTTGATGGGACCTGATCACCGAACCTATCCTCGCCTCGTTGCGAAAGGTAAACCCTTACCTTGGCTACATGCCTTAGCCGTTTTACGCAATGCCAACGGTGTAAGGACTGGCCTTTATCCAATTTTGCTCGTCATTATTCCAGGCCAACCAATCCCACCTTAAGGACCAGGATACTTATTAAGTGTCAACCCAAAGTCTAATTAAAGCTAGTGACGAACCCTTGGTGCCTAATCCCCCCTTTTTATAATAAACAATCTCCCATTTCATTTTAAAATATGGCAACCAGGGACGCCCTAGATCCAAAGCCACAGAAAGAACGATTTTCATATAACCCAACTCCCAATGAAAGATACGAAAAGGACTCCGATAACCTAAGATGCAATATATGAATGCTCATGATGTGCAATATGTTTATCGTGTACAAATAATTATAACATGGCATGTACGTACGGTATGGTACAATCTACTAAAGCATAGTGTTCAAGCATGCGAAGCATAAACCATGACTTATGTGACATAGGATCAAACTATCGGCATGGGTTCATTTCATCAAAATCATCATTTCCATACACCAATTATTCACCAAGTTCATATAAAGTCCATAGATTCAAGTTTCACATAGTAACACGCCATTCGTACACTTAGTCAAATTTAGGTAATGTTTAATTACTATTTTTAAAGTTGCGACGGTGTTTTAAAGTACCTAGACATGGATTTAATTTCTAAAATTTGAATACCAGTTAGATAAAAGTATTTTCTACAACTTGCATATTTAACACTAAGATCAAATTCTTGGAAAAAAGGGTCATTTATTTTATTTAAGTGAAAACTATTCAGCACTTTACAGAGAAAAGTGCAGAAATTGGGCCTTTGTTGGCCACGATTTTTGGGCATCAATTCAAGGGCTGTAGGTCTGATTTTTTGTGAGGTTTTAGTTTACGATGTCTCCTACAAGTTTCATGTTTTGTGGTAGGAAAAGTGGTTTGGAAAACGTTAGTCATTTTGGCCAATTTATAAAAAGGGTTCAGTCAGTCTAAAAGGATCTGCAGAGTAGGCTTTTAATAGAAAATGCTCAAAACCTTTGGGATATCATCCGAGGGAATTTGGACTAATTTTTACTCAGTATTTAGTTTAATATGTTAGCTATAGTTTTTATGTTTACCACTTTTGAATTTGGCTATTAAAAATTTAGGGTTTTGGTCTCACAAAAATATGTGACAGAGAGCTCTGTCAATCATTAAATCTCAACAGTGACTTTGGAAAAGGTTTTGACCTATCCAAACTTTATATTTTTGGCTCATTGTTGGTGGCCAGTACGATAAACATGTTCTCTACAAGTTTTATGTTTTGACCCAAGCTCTCTTTCACACTTATTTAGGGTTTTTAGGTCTGCAATCCCGAGTGGTCAAAATCTGACACTCTTTGAAAACAATGGTATATCTGGAGTTCTACCCAAGGAAATTACTTCAAACCAATTTTGTATGAAAGAGAACTCAAAAATATAGGCCTGGACATAAAAATCACATTTAGATAATTTTTTAACAATTAGTTATGATATTTTAAAGTTAGTGGTAGAAAGTTGGTAAGCCCAGAAAATTAGGTTCTTAGGGTTTTGATAGCTTAGCTCTTGTTGTGTTCATTTTTGATGTGTTTTCTTTGCATTCATGTCATATACTCATACAAACCAAAACTCCAAAACATATTCAAGCCATAAAACTAAAAAATATACACATGTAAACACATGCAAAACTTGATCATACACAAACAGTCTACTATCCACACCTACGACACATTTTTTAGTTAATCTTTATTTCTTTTTCTTAGGAATGGTCATAGAGATGGATTGAGGGCTATTTCATGAGAGTATGACAGCAAGTTTTCAGGGATTTACTTACTTTATTTGAGGCTCAAAAGGTTAAAGAAGAGTGGGACGAAGCTTTAGTGCTCACACCTTGAACCTTCCTAACTTCTCCTTCCTTTCTTCTTTCTTTTTCTCTCCTTTTTCCCTTGAGAACACTTACAAAATTTTTATGGGTCTCTCCCTCACTCTCTATGACTGAACCACATGTAGAGAATAGGAGGGTTTGGTATGTTCTTATACAAAAATTATAATGGACGAATAATAATTGCATGTAATTTTAAATTAAGTTTTTTTTGATTCCTATTGGTTGTATGGGAGGTTTGCTCTTCTTGAGAAATTATAATTCAGATTTTTACCAGTGGATTTCGGCTAAGGGCAGGTTTGGGGCAGACCAAATCTCATTTTGTGTTAAATTATGGTTTAAATTGAGTTTTGGTACCATTTTGTGAAGGAAAATGTATAAAATATTAATTTTACGTATCTTTTTGGAATCTAAATCTACTAAAACCTATTATATTATTGTGTTTATAATTAATTTAGTCTTTTTATGATTTATCATAATTTTGATAGCAATTAATTAAATAGGTGTAGGCTTTTAAGTTAGATTAAGTTAGTTTAACGAAAATTGACTTTTTGACTTATTTATTATGTTGAGACTTTGAATAATTATTTGTTTTCTTATGTTAACCTATATTATTATATTATTTTGTATATCACTTGTATAAAAAGTTTTAGGTCGTAATAATACTTAATTTATATATCTTTTTCTTATTTTGTTAAGCTTAAAAAGGCAAAAATTAGCTTTTTGGGCACATTTCCCTAGGTGGCCGAACATGCAAGGGTAATTTTGTTATTTTTGTTGTTATTTTGTCTTTTGTTAATTAATTTTGTATAAATATCTGATTTTAGGTGTCCATGTGTCAAATTTTAGATTTTTAGGACTTTTTATTGTACTAGGGGCAAAATTGTCATTTTACCTTAATTATGAGAATTTTTTATTTTTAATTTTATATTTTATGTTATTTACTTAATTTAAGCTGTCCCAAGACTTTGCTGAGTATTAGGGCTTTGTCTCTGAGTATTTGGTCTTTCTAGGATTTTCGAGTCAAATTAGGATTTTCGAGTTAATTAGGGTTTCTTCTATTCATGTAGCGACCTAAGATCTTGTCAACTAACCGCCGCTAATATTAGGGTTTGGGTTGAATTTCTAACACATGTTGTTACGATCTGGGTGGTTACAACTAGGGTCCAAGCTGGGCTGTTACAATCTACCCTATTAAACAAATTTCGTCATCGAAATTTCATGCGAAAAGTTGTGGATGATTATTTGCATTTCTTCTTTTCGAAGTTGTTGTCCTTGTTTATTCGAGTCGTTCTTTATTGAGGATATGGATAAGGTTGGACTTATACGTTTATCACTTTGAGCTATTGTCGTTTTGTCTTACTAACATCTTAGACCAATAACTACCCGATTCTCAAAGGTCACGTCGCCTATCCGTAGCGTGGGATTTGTCTGACTAAAGCTAACCTAAAATCCTTTGTCCTTCAAGCATATCCTTTCTTGGGACAAAGCAGCAAGTCTAACTAATGTATATCTTAGAGTTTGTGAATTCGGGCATACCTCTGATCATTAATGAACACTCCTTTTTCTTTTAGGAAGGTGAGCCTTCTGCCCATTGATTCTCTTATCGGTCAAGCTGTATCATCCTTCTCGAACCGCTCGTTCCCTTTTAACGAATATTGTAGTTTCTTCCTCTTGGTAGCAGGCATTCAAACTTTCTATGTCCAAACTTATTATAATTAAAGCATATTATTGAGTTTGTCTCCTGTGGTGGGCGAACGCTCCACTCTTCGCTCTCTGGTTGGTTAGGTTGCACTACCTTTTTCAAACCATTTGTTCCTTGCTGCAACAAATTTGTTTGATCCTTTTAACTCTGTTCTTGTAACGACCCGGCACAGACCCTAGTTGTAATAACCCGGTTAGTAACAACCAATGTAAATACCCAACCCAAACCCTAAGTGTTAGTGATGGATAGTCAACGAGACCATAGAACACGAAAGGAGTTCAGAACCCTAACTCGAATCGAAAACTCTAAGTTCGGCCCGAAAATCATAAAAAGATTCAAAACTCAGGCAATAAGACCCTAGCACCTAGAGAGTCTCCTAACATTCTAAATGAAGTAAATATAATGAAATAATAAATTAAAAATTAAAAATCCTCATAAATAGGGTAAAATGACCGTTTTGCACCTAATACAGCAAAAAACCTTAAAAACTCAAATTTTGACATATGGATACCCTAAATCAAGAATTTAAGTACCATTAAGTGGTAAAAGACAAAATAACATCAAAATAACAAAAATGCCCCTTAGTGGCCCACCACCTTGGAGGATGTGCCAAAAAGTGACTTATTTTCATCTTTTTAGCTTTAAATGATGAGAAATGCATTAAATGAAATATTAGGATGATCCCAAACTTGTTGGCCAAGTAATATATCTAATAATGTAGTGTTATAAGTCAACAAAAGCAAAAGAATAATTATTAAAGTTCATACACAACAAAATAAGTCAAAAAGCCTTATGTTCTCAAAATAGCTTAATTTAACTTAAAAGACTACATCTATTTAATCAATTGCTATAAAAATTATGATAATATATAGAAATACTATATTTCTCAAAAACATACAAAAAATAATAAATCTCAGTAGAAAAAAAATACCAAAAAGGTACATCAAATTAACTTTTAATGTATTTTTTTGCACAATAGGGGCACAAAAATCGAGAAAAACCCCTTGATTGATGGGAATCAGATTTTTTGTCCTCTAATCAGCCCCCTAGCTACATCTAGCCTGTCCATATATGATTTTAGCCCACAAAAGAATCAAATCAATTCAAATCAACTCAAATAACATTTAATGGAAAGAAGAAAAAGAAAGCTTCCTTGTGTAGTTTTGTCCCCCATGTGTTCCCTAACTTTTTCCTGTTTAAACCAAGCCTAAAAATCTCTTCTCCCCTTAAAAATTTTGTGCATATAGAGAGAGAAAGGGTGGGTTGAGTGTTCTTGAGGGTTTGAGAGAAGAAAGAAGAAGAAGAAGAAGAAGGAAGGATCCAAAAAGTAGGGTTTTTGGAGACCATGGTTTTAAAGCTAACTCCTAATCCATCCTCCACCATCTTTTGATCTCCCAAACATGTAGGTAAAACCTATAAATCTTGTATATAATATCCTCAAAACAGCTCCCCAACACACCCCTTAAGCCCCTCAAAAATCAAGAACCAAAATCAAACCGGAAAGGCGTTGTAGTTGAAAACCTATGGGCTGTTCTGTTTGTGAATGTTATGAGATGTTGTTGTATGTTGTTATCTTTGATATTTATGATCTCTAAGTATGCTGGAGCCTTGATATTAAAGTTATAATCACAATCATGCAAGGAAATAGAACCAAAAACATGACATGTCACAAGTAGAAGACCTAAACCCTAAGAGGCTTGATTTTCTAAAACTATGATGTTTTTGCCCTGAGATTGGAAACACCATAACTCTCTGTAGAAAATTGATCTAAGCCTCAACTTTATTTATAGAGTTATATTTTTGTATTATCTTTCATTCAAAATTTGTTTTAACTAATTTAAACAACCAGAGCTCGAGATATTGCAATTTTACCAAAGTGTGTCAAATTTGGACCAGTCTACATTTCTGACTTGAAAACCCTATTTTAAAGTGAGATCCGAACCTTGGTCAAAACATGAAAGTTGTATCCAACATGTATATCCATCTACAAACCAAAAATCAGAACAAAATATTGAGGTTTTCCACGTCAAAACCCCTTTTAAAATCTCTGTTGAAATTCAGCCCCCAAGAAACATTCTGTCACATATTTTTATATGGCCCAGAACCCCTATTTGTAGTGATCTATTACAAAAGTGGTCTACATGAACTTTGTAGCTAAGATATTGAATTACTTTTTGCCCAAAAATAAGACCTTAAAACCTCAGGATGATATCCCAAAACCATTCTATACCCTCTGTCCAAAATTGGCTCTGCTGATTTTTGGCGGCTGACAGAACCTAGCTTTTAAAATTGCCAAAAAGTATAGCTTATTTCAAACAACTACCCTTATCAATAAAAAAAGAACTTTTAGGGAACATGTTAATGTAGAACATAATAAACAATGGGCTCATTTGGACTTCATTTGATAACCCAAAATTGAGAGCAACAGAAGCGTAATTGTGGGTAAAATCGGGAGAAGGTGCTGAACCGTTTTTGCTTAGAATGAAATGTTCACCCTTTTGCCTTAGGATTTGGCCTTGGTGTTAAACATAAGAGTTGTAGAAAATATTTTGATCTAAATGGTATATAAAAATCATAGATTAATTCTAATTCTAAATACCCCAAAACATTGCCGGCTCTTTTAATTTAATACTTGCTTTTAACCTTAAAATTTGTTAAGTGTGTGATTGAGTACCTTTGTCATGAGACTCGAGTTTCTGTATGATGACTTATTTGAATTAGTTGATTAGTGTTTCAAGTGAATAAATGATGATCTAGAACCTCTGCTGTTATATTGAATCATTTCTTGTGAATTGTAGTTCATGCTTCACATATTTGTACTTTATGCTTTGTGCTTTGTACCATGAATATTGCCATGCTAAGTTAATGCCATGCTATAAATTGTTACACTGAGGTCAATGGTACACATTATGAGCATTGTCATTTGTATCTTGGCATGTTGGAGTCCATCTGTTCAAACCGTTATTGGGATGGGCTATGTTGAGATCATTCTTATTGATTATGTATCTAGGGCATCCCTGGTTGCCATTTTTTCGAAAATATTTTGGGATGTATTCCCCTTGTACACCCTGGGTTCGTCCTCGGTGTTACAAAATTGGTTTTTACACCCTGGGTGCGTCCCAAGTGTTTGAAATGGTTTATAGATATTATTGGGCACCATGGGTTCGTCGCTAGCATTCTGGTTTTGATAGCTTAGACTTTGGTTAATTCAGAGAGAGCATAATTCGGCGGACCTAATCCCACTGTGGTGGTAATTCAAAGAGAGCTCAATTATGGCGGGCCTAAATCCCATTGTTACGATATTTTGATGGGTAATTCAGAGAGAGCCTAATTCGGCGAACCTAATCCCACTGTGGTGGTAATTCGGAGAGAGCTCAATTATGGCGGACCTAAATTCCATTGTCACAATGTTTTGAAGGGTAATTCGTAGAGAGCCTAATTCGGTGGATCTAATCCCACTGCGGTGGTAATTTCGGAGAGAGCCCAATTATGGCGGTCCTAAACCCTTTATCTTGGTACTTTGCATAATGTGAACGTCTCTTGAAATCCTCTTAGACTTTGGGTTGACACTAGCGAAGGCATCACACATCTTAAGGTGGGTTGTGTGCGCACATAATTGTGGAAATCGTACTCGATGTAAATTATATTTCGGAGGCAATGTATTCTCAAGGATAGACTAGAATCATGATATCATAGATTGAAAGTGCGGGAGTCAGATATACCTAAGACTGCCTTTAGGACTTGTTACGGGAATTATGAATTTGTGGTGATTCCTTTCGGGTTAATAAATTTACTTGCTGTGATTATGGACCTGATGGATCGGGTACTCAGAAGCTTTCTAGACCAATTTGAGATTGTGTTGATAAATGATATTCGGTTATATTCTTGGAGTGAAGAGGAACACAGAAAATATTTGAAGATTCTTTGTAGATTGTGAGAAAGCACA
>JAUMHN010006312.1:0-10268 GCA_032360265.1 Heliamphora ciliata | reverse complement strand
GGGAGAATTAAGTGCATTTGATAATTGGAAACTCAAGACATAATTTGAGTTAGGGCCGGGAGTTCAGTCAGGACCTTCAGTGGAATAAGTTCTGGTTCGTGCGAGAAAGGATCTAACTCAGGGACAGAGTTAGGGATATCCGTTTTTCTCGTACGGTTAGCCCGAGTCCTATACTTTCTCGTGATCCCTCACGTAGCCCTATATACGCACAGATATTTTTTCCTATCGATTTCAGTAATTATTTAATTTAATTTGAATATCGATTTTGCCGCCGGGAATATTCAGAGATTAAGTTAAATAATGGAGGGCGGTATTGAAATTTGGCACACCTAGGGATCACTCCTTAGGTGGCCGGCCCTAATAGGGGATAGGAGGTTATTTTATGGAAAAATATATCTTCTCCTTGGTTTTAGGAAAGAGAGATATAATTTCCAAGCATATCTCAAGTGATATATTAAAATATATCACAAGGAGCCAAAAAACTAACCTAATCCCTAGCCTTAGCTACCGCCCCCTTCACTCTCCCATTGTGAATTTATTTTTGCTTTGAGAGAGAGGTGTGAGAGAGAAACCAAAATGAGAAAAACACGAAGATCCGGATCGGTGCCCACTCACCGGGATCGTCATGTGCATCGAGATATACATGAGAAGATCATTGGGTCATCTCGGATCGTTGTTCTGCATCAAAGAAACTTGTTCAAGTTTCTTGAAGGTATATTTAATCATAATATATCAGTTTATTGTTATCGTTTTTCATGAAAAACGCATGCGCCGTTTTTTACGGTCACGGCGTCGGTTCTTAATTTTTTTTTTCGCATTCCAACAATGCAATCATATAGTGGGAGCGAACTCAACCACAAAACCCAAAACAATTTTCCATCAGACCACCACGAGTCTCAAACCGATTTTATTTCATAAAACTCATGTTTTCAATCCTTAAAACCATGTATTGCAAAATAATGCAAATAAACCACCACGATTAAGAAAAATTAGTAACCAAAGTCATTGTTCCCTCACGGAATGTACCATCGTGTACTATATCACAAGGGAACAGAGGTAACAACTATAGACTCTTGCCCATTACCCTAGACCCCAGTTATTCAAGAATCGCTAGGTAATGACAAGTTTTATACGGACCACCATAACGTACCGCTTAATTTACGGGCCCGACAACCTGAGGTTACAAAGCACCCAACCAACTCAATTTACGGGGACTAACCCGAAAGTTCAGAGCACCTACACTGCGCACATTTCTGGACTTATACCGAGGGCAACTCGTGCCAAATACACATCATTCCGGTACATCTAGATAATCTTTTAAAAATCAAATTGTAACTCGATTACAAAAATATACATTATACATATATGTATATAGATCCATCCATCAACATGGAGATCAAACAAAATATTTCAAAATATTTTTCCCGAAAAATAGTTATACAACACATGTATAAACAAGTAATCCAATTCATGAATCATGGAGAACAGACCAAAATATGTAAAAAAAATATATTTTCATCAAAACGTTTTAAAAAGTGAGCCTCAACCCCAAGGGTTAACTCCAAACCTCCAATAAACACGTTTTTTCCCAAAAGTTTTCGTAAAAACTCCTTTTTTCAAACCATTCTTTTGAAAATCAACCTCCATAACGCGAGATCTCAAAGATCCATCGCTCTAAAAACCAACTGAGGGAAGTGAGGGAAGCCAAAACCCAACCACCGAACCACCAAAACAACACCAACAGCCCACACAGGACCCGAGTCGACTGACCCAAGCCTCCTGTCGACTGAAAGACTCTATGGAAAAAGAGAACCCGAACGGAAGGAATTTCAGTCGATTGACCTCCCAAATCCAGTCGACTGAACTCATTGTTTCAGTCGACTGAACCAGCCCAGAAAATGGTTTTGAGCTACGATTTTTCTTTTAAACCTCAAATCAAACCTCCAAACACCCAACAAACACCCTTAGGTATCAACACGCCCAAGCCTCACACCAAAACTTTAAAAGGAAACCCTCAAAACACACTTTTGTCCATCGAAAATGCCAAAAAATGATTTTAATCAAAAACCAGATCTAAAACATAAATCACATTTTCATGCGTTTTTAAATGGTAGAAATGCATAAGATTACATATAACACCCTTATACAGTAGTAGAATCTGAATCCTACCTCGTTGGGTCAAAAACCTGATGCCTCGATCTACGTGTAAATCCGAGTTTTATCGAAATCAAATTCCATTTGGATAGATGCGTAGACCACGATGCCAATAGCAAGAATAAGTAGTTGGTTTGTCAGAAACCAAGCCCTGGGCCCCCGAGAAGTTAGAAAGAAGGCAGAGAGAAAACTAGAGGAAACTTAGGAGTTAAGTTTTGAAAATATCTTTTGAAAATATTTAACTCCAATTATTTATAGGTCTCTAAAATATCTTTTTTTTTTAAATTTGCACCGTAACTCCCCGCAGCCCCTGGGACCAACCACGCATGCTTATTTTAACCAAATCATGCATCAAAATCCATATAAGCATATTAAGGTAAAAATTCCAAAACGTGTACTAAAGACCAAACATGCATATATATATCAGAAATGAAATGGTACAGGGTCTCACAACTCTCTCCCCTTATGGAATTTTGCCCCCGAAATTCACTACAAGGTCACGAGGTAAACAACTCCGGGTATCTCGCACGAATGCCAAACTCAAGCTCCCAAGTCACTTCTTCAACCCCGTGATGAAGCCACTGAATTTTGACATAAGCATTCGTTCTCTCCCGTAACACTTGTTCCTTCGTATCTAAGATCTTCACCGGGTGCTCCTTATACGTAACATCCTTATCAATCCATAGCTCGACCTAATCTAGAACATGTGACGGATCAGACTCATACCTCCAAAGCATAAAAACGTGAAAGACGTTATGCACATATGCCAACTGAGGTGGCAAGGCCAGATGGTATGCTACCACCCCAATTCTTTCCAGGATCTCGAATGGCTCAATAAAGAGTGGTGATAGTTTCCCGCTACAGCCAAACCTCATAAATCCTCTGCGTGGCGAGACCTTCAAAAACACGTGATCCCCGACTGCAAACTCTAATGGTCTCCTCCTCTGATCAACATAACTCTTCTGGTGACTTTGTGCTGTCACTAGGCGCTGACGAATCACTGCAATCTTCTCTGTTGTCTGCTGTACAAAGTCTGGTCCCAAAACAGCAGTCTCTCCAACCTCTGTCCAATAAACAGGCAATCTACACGGCCTACCATGCAGAGCCTCATATGGTGCCATTCCAATACTGGACAGGTAACTATTGTTGTATGTAAACTCTGTCAATGATAGGTGCTCCTCCCAAGAACCCCAAAAATCAAGCACACAGGCTCTCAACATGTCCTCCAAAATCTGGATGGTCCTCTCAGATTAACCGTCGGTCTGTGGGTGAAAAGCTGTGCTGAAGGTCAAGCTAGTACCCAAAGACATCTGAAGATTTTGTCAAAAGCGCGATGTAAAGCGCAGGTCTTGATCAGAGATGATAGTCACAGGTATTTCGTATAGTCAGACTATCTCCCGAACATACAACCTACCCAATCTGTCCACCGAATCCCTCACTCGAATAGATAGAAAGTGTGCAGACTTCGTCAACCTATCAACCACAACCCAAACAGCATCGTGCCCCGCCGGCAATCGAGGAAGTCCTGATACAAAATCCATCGTGATATTCTCCCACTTCCACTCAGATACAGGTAGCGGCTGTAACAATCCTGCTAGTCTTTGATGTTTCACCTTTACTTGCTGATAAGTAAAGCACCGAGAAACAAATCGGGTCACATCTCTCTTCATTTCCGTCCACCAGAACTGACGGCACAGATCGTGATACATATTTGTGCCCCTAGGGTGCACTGCAAGACGTGAATGATGAAACTCTTGTAGCACCTCAGCTCGGCACAACTCTGGCACAAACAGTCGCCCTGTCAACCTCAAACTCTGATCCGAACCCATCACCTATCCTGCTGTGTCCTTTCCATCAGCAATGCGGTTCCGTATCATCTGAGCCTCCTGGTTGGTCCGCTGAGCCTCTAAGACACGTGCAACCAATGTGGGCTGTGAAGCTACCGAATATAAGGTTGCACCTCTCCCTGTCTTCCCGAGACACAGATCAAACTCCCCAACGTCCCCAAGCATGTCCCACTCTCGTATAGCCACAACAGCTAACGAACCATGAGATCTCCTACTGAGTGCATTGGCTACGACATTTGCCTTTTCCGAGTGGTACTACAAATCAAAGTCGTAGTCTCCCAACACTCCATCCATCGTCGTTGGCGAAGATTCAAGTCCTTCTGTGAAAATAAGTATTTCAAGCTCTTGTGATCAGAGAAAACCTCGAAGTGCTCACCACAAAGATAATGTCGTCATGTCTTCAAAGCAAAGACCACGGCTGCCAACTCCAAATCATGCGTCGTGTAGTTCTTCTCATGTGTCTTCAACTACCGCGAGCCATAGGCTACAACCTTACCTGCCTGCATCAAAACACACCCCAAACCATCATATGACGCATCGCAATACACTATATGTCCCAGACCTCGCTTTGGAATAATCAACACCAGCGCACTGGTCAATCTCCTCTTCAGCTCCTAGAAAGCTGACTCATAGGACTCGCTCCACCCAAACATAACTCCCTTCCGTGTCAGACGCGTCATAGGTGCTGCCAACCTAGAGAAGTCCTTGACGAACCGCCGGTAATAACTTGCCAGACCCAGAAAACTACGGATCTCAAAAACGTTCTTCGGTCACTGCCAATCCGTCACTGCATCAGTCTTCGTCGAGTCCACTGATACCCGATCCTTCGACACCACGTGTCCAAGGAATCTCACCTCTGTCATCTAGAACTCACACTTCTCGAACTTCGCATACAAGCGATGTTCTCTCAGAAGCTGTAGGACAACATGTAGATGCTGCTTGTGCATCTCCTTCGTGGGCGAATAGACAAGATTGTCATCCATGAACACGACCACAAACTATCCAAATAAGGGTGGAAGACACGGTTTATCAGATCCATAAACGTAGCAGGGGCGTTCGTCAAACTGAACGGCATAACCAGGAACTCGTAGTGACCATAACGAGTCCGAAAGGTGGTCTTTGCTATGTCCTCGTCCCTAATCCTTAGTTGGTGATATCCTGACCTCAAGTCAATCTTTGAAAAGCAGCGCGGCCCCCGTAACTGATCGAATAAGTCATCAATCCTTGGCATAGGATACTTGTTCTTCACCGTTACCTGGTTCAACTTCCTGTAGTCTATACATAATCTCAACAAACCATCCTTCTTCTTCGCGAAGAGCGCTGGAGCTCTCCACGACGACGTACTCGGACGCACAAATCCCATGTCTAGCAACTCTTGTAATTGTACCTTGAGTTCTCGCAACTCAGCTGGTGCAAAGCGGTATAATGGCATAGAGATGGGAGCGGCTCCTGGAACAAGATCGATAGAGAACTCCACATCTCGGCTCGGTGGCAACTCAAACAAATCCTCAGGAAAGACATCTAGATAATCACAGCCCACAAGGGGTAGCTCTCTTCGAACCTCATCCAGATCATCTAACCTGAGAGCAGAAAAGAGGGAACCCAAGTTCCCTCGAACCCAGGCGGCACCGGGCATAAACATCAAGCCCTCATCCTGATCACCCACAAAGTAAAAGCAGTCACCCTCCGGCGTACGGATCGACACTTTCTGTCGCTCACAATCTATGAAGGCACAGTAGGTAGTCAGCCAGTCCATCCCTAGGATGACATCAAACGTGGTCATGTCTATAATGATAAAATCAAACGCTAAGCAACGATTGGCAACTCCTAACTCACAGGATCTGTAAACTCTACTCAACACCACCTTCCCACTCACTAGGGTCTCTACGCTCAATGTACAACCCAACGGGTCTATTCGTAACCCCAATACAGATGCAAAGGCAAAAGAGATTAAAGAATGTGATGCTCCCGTGTCGATGAGAACACTGGCCCATGATTTAAAGACTCTGGATCATGACTGGAGTAGCTGTAGCATCAGGTCCAACTGGCGCCTTAGAAGCACCGGGATCAGCAAGAACATAAACTCTGGCCTGTGGCAGTCTGGTCTGGCCACCATAACCCTGAGTCGATGGCTGCCTCACCGACTGCGCTGAAGCGTCTCTTTCCATAAACCTCGACATCTGAGCCCTAGGCTGCTGCGGAGCCTGTCGCCTTTGTACAGATGAAGCAGCTGGCGCTCCTATCGTACCCTGAACATTCCCCTCTCTAGGACAGTGTCTGCGAATATACCCAGACTAACCACACCCAAAGCAGATAGGTGGGTCTCTTGCCTGTGACTGGACTGACGTTGAACTCTGAGCCTGGCCCTTTTGCGGGCACTTAACTGAACGATGTGCCGGCTGTCCACATCGATAACAGATCATTCCTCTCTGGTCTGAACTTCCTGTCAAGGCCACTGAAGGTGTAGGTGTGGACGACTGCGGCTGATACAATCCAGAAAAATGAGAACTAGGTCCAGACGACCTTCGGCGCTTGTTCCTGTGCCTCTGAAGCTATGTATCCCCACTGTCCTGCTGGTTCTTACCCTCTCTAACCCTGCGGCAATCTGCTAACGAGTTCTCTACCTGGATAGCAGCTTCCACCAGCTTGATATACACTTCCACATCCAGAGCTGCAACCCTATCCTTGATAGCAGGTCAGAGTCCCCTCTCAAATCTCTGAGTGTGTAACTCCTCTGTCGATACCATCTCTGCTGCGAACCGCGACAGATTCGCGAACTTGGCCTCATACTGGACCACAGACAAGTTCCCCTGAACAAGGGAGAGGAACTCCTCTCGATAAGTATACCTCGAAGATCTCAGGAAATACTTCTCCAAGAAGGCTCTCGTGAAAGCAGCCCACGTGTCATCCACAGTGGTCTTGGCCAACTTCCATCACTCCCTAGCATCTTCTCGCAATTGGAACGCTACCAACTTCACACGCAAAGCATCCTCCTCAATATCCAGAGTATCGAAGATCGTCGTGGTCACATCTAACCACTCAGTAGTAACTTTGGGGTCCGGCTCCCCAGAAAAGGTCGGAGGGTCCAACCGCCGAAACTCCCTCATAGGTATAGAAACCCTTGGCTCAGGAACCCTTACTCCAGCCCTGGTATCCTCAGCTATAGCTCTTATAGTGGCAAGAATCTCCTCGACAACGTTAGCACCGCCCACTTGTTCCTGTGAACCAAGAATGTTTCCTTCTTCCAGAATCTAAGCATAAGCACGACCTCGGCACGGCCTCAACCTCGACCCCGTCCTTGCACTCCCCGCGTGGACATAGTTCTATAGAAAGCAATATAACAAGATAAGCTTTCCTACAACATGTTACTACGTAACATAAACACATAATCATAATATCACATAGCCACTTAAGATCATGTAAACACGTCTTACATACCGAGGAGAATCAACAAGACGGACTCGTCAATTTGGATGACCTATTCAGATTCCCTACTAGGAAACACGTCGGCCAAACGAGTTTCTAACTTAGCTTCTAAATCTGTTATTCCAAACACCCTAAGGTAAGACTAGTCATTCTTGAGACTCAACCTCCATACTCACATATACACGATTATCATGCTCAGAAAGCTATCAGCATGTTATAAAGAAACGTTTAAACACATGCAAGCAAGCATACATAATCAACCTCACTAGGTGATAAATCCCTTTTCCCATGGCTCTTTGGTATTCGAATCTAGAGCTTTGATAACACATTGTCACGCCCCAAAACTCGGGGTCACGTGAAAATCTACCAAACACCAATTTTATGAAACTATAGGTTTTCATACATTCAAATCCGCCTATTGAAACCAATGGAGTACTCAACTAAAGTATCTCTCATAAACAAAGACATACAGTTCTAATATGCATACAGTATATCGCCGTATGGCGTACAAAACTTGCCTTTAGAAATAGACATACCAAAAAGAAAAACTATAAAAGTCTTTCGCCACCGCGGGCACCACCAGAGCTACTCATGGTCACCAACCATAGCATCACCTGAAAATGGTTTTAACAAGAAAATCCCACTCATGAGCCGAAGCCCAATAGAAATAGACTATAAAGCTGTAAAGCAGAATATGTAATCATATAGTGGGAGCGAACTCAACCACAAAACCCAAAACGATTTTCCATCAGACCACCACGAGTCTCAAAATGGTTTTATTTCATAAAACCCATCTTTTCAATCCTTAAAACTATGTATTACAAATAATGCAAATAAACCACCACAGTTAAGAAAAATCAGTAACTAAAATCATTGTTCCCTCACGAAATGTACCATCGTGAAAAAGAAGAAGAATATGATCCTATGTTCCGAATCTATCACAAGGAGACAGAGGTAACAACTATAAACTCCTGCCCATTACCCTAGACCCCAGCCATTCAAGACTCGCTAGGTAATGACAAGTTCTATACGGAGCACCATAACGTACCGCTTAATTTATGAGCCTGACAACCCGAGGGTACAAAGCACCCAACCAACACAATTTACGGGGACTAACCCGAAGGTACAGAGCACCTACGTTGCGCACGTTTTCGGACATACATCAAGGGCAACTCATGCCAAATACACGTCATTCCGATACATCTAGATAATCTTCTAAAAACTAAATCGTAACTCGATTACGAAAATATTTCACAAATATACATTATACATGTATATATAGATCCATCTATCAACATGGAGATCAAACAAAACATTTCAAAATATTTTTTCCAAAAAACAGTTATAGAACACATATATAAACAAGTGATCCAATCCATGAACCATGGAGATCAAACCAAAATATGTAAAAAAATCATATTTTCATCAAAACGTTTTAGAAAGTGAGTCTCAACCTCAAGGGTTAACTCCAAACCTCCAATAAACACGTTTTTCTCAAAAGTTTTCGTAAAAACTCCATTTTCAAACCATCCTTTTGAAAATCAACCTCCACAACGCGAGATCTCAAAGATCCATTGCTTTAAAAACCAACCGAGGGAAGTGAGGGAAGCCAAAACCCAACCACCGAACCACTAAAACAACACCAACAGCCCACACAGGACCCCAGTCGACTTGGCCATGCCCCCTGTCGACTAAAAAGCTCTATGGAAAAAGTGAACCTGAACAGAAGGAATTTCAGTCGACTGACCTCCCAAGTCCAGTCGATTGAACTCATAGCTTCAGTCGACTGAACTAGCCCAGAAAATGGTTTTGAGCTACGGTTTTGCTTCCAAACCCCAAATCAAACCTCCAAACACCCAACAAACACCCTAGGGTATCAACACGCCCAAGCCTCACACCAAAACATCGAAAGAAAACCCTCAAAACACACTTCCGTCCACCGAAAATGCCAGAAAATAGTTTTAATCAAAAACCAGATCTAAAACATAAATCACCTTTTCATGCGTTTTTAAATGGTAGAAATACATAAGATTACATATAACACCCTTATACAGCAGTAGAATCTGAATCCTACCTCGTTGGGTCAAAAACCCAACGTCTCGATGTACGTGCAAATTCGAGCTTTGTCGAAATCAAATTCCATCAGAATAGATGCGTAGACCACGATGCCAATAGCAAGGATCAGCAGTTGGTTTGTTAGAAACTGAGCCCCGGTCCCCCGAGAAGTCAGAGAGAAGTCAGAGAGAAAACTAGAGGAAACTTAGGAGTTAAGTTTTGAAAATATCTTTTGAAAATATCTAACTCCAGATATTTATAGGCCTCCAAAATATTTTTTTTTTGAAATTCGCACCGTAACTCTCCGCAGCCCCCGGGACCAACCCCGCATGCTTATTTTAACCAAAACATGCATCAAAACCCATATAAGCATACTAAGGCGAAAATGTCAAAACGTGTACAAAACACCGAACATGCATATACGTATCAAAAATAAAACGGTACAGGGTCTCACATTATTCAAGTCTGGATATGGTGGACTTTAATTTTCTTTCATTACACATGAAACATTCTTGACTGAAGTTTATAATATGAAACTTTTGCCTTGGTACAATTTTGAGGGCCTTTGAGAAAATTGGTGTGCCATATGGCTGAGTGCTTGGGGTATCTTGTCAATTCATTTTTATAATCTATGTAGATCATTCCAAAATGAATATTGTACCCGTCAACCCATTCAAAATTGTCCATCAACGACCACGCAAAGTACCCATTTCACATTGAATTTAAGCTCACTACTCCTGTTCATATACAATCACAAACCAATAGATCAAGATATATGATACTTGT
>JAUMHN010006301.1:0-10268 GCA_032360265.1 Heliamphora ciliata | reverse complement strand
AATCAGCTGACGGAAACCACGTCCGATTTAGGTTGAGGAGTTTCCCCTCGTGTGCTTTGCTTATAGGTTTGATTATGTTAAACCCGTACAGTGGATTTTTGGATCCGACATATCAAAAGGTTAAGCGATGCAGTTGCGGGGAGAAGAGGATAATTAAATCGGGTTGTCAGTATCCTAATTTAATTATTGGGAATCCATATCTTAAACGTGGAAAGAATTCAGTGCATTTGATAACTAGAGTCTCAAGACATAATTTGAGTTAGGGCCTGGAGTTCAGTCAGGACCTTTAGTGGAATAAGTTCTAGTTCGTGTGAGAAAGAATCTAACTCGGGCACAGAGTTAGAGATATCCGGTTTTCTCGTACGGTTAGCCCGAGTCCTATACTTCCTCGCGATCCCTCACGTAGCCCACTACACGCACGGTTATTTTTCTTATTGGTTTCGGTAGTTATTTAATTTAATTTGAATACCGGTTTTGCCGCTAGGGATATTCAGGAATCAAATTAAATTGTTAGACGGCGGTTTTGGATTTTGGCACACCTAGGGATTACTCCCTAGGTGGCCAGCCCTAATTAAGGGGATGGGTTTTGTTTTTATGGATATATATATCTCTTATTATTATTTAGGTAGGAAGATATATAGATGCCATAGATATCTTAAAGGATATATGAAAATATATAATTGAGAGGAAAAACAAAACCCTAATCTCCTACCCTAGCCGCCACTCTCTCTCTCCCTTTTGGCAATCCATATTTTGCCTTTTGGAGATAAGTATGAAAAGAAACCAAGGCAAGAATACATGAAGATCCGGATCGGTGCCCACTCGCCGGGATCGTCGCGTGCATCGGGATATACGTGAGAAGATCGTTGGGTCGTCTCGGATCGTTGTTCGGTATTAAAGAAACTTGTTCAAGTTTCTTGAAGGTATATTTAATCATAAAATATCATATTATTTTATTATTTTTCATGAAAATCGCACAACGTCATTTTTTACAGTCACGACGTAGTTCATCGAACTTTTTCTGCTGCGTGGCTCTAATAAGATGTCTGTCCCCGTCCTCTGCCCATAGGTTGACGTATAAATTATACAAAACAAGTCTCCTTGGGAGCCTGAACTATCTACGCCCCAGTCTATCGAGTTGGATGGTCGTATGCCTGCTGCTGAGTAGGTTGTGTCGTAGATGTTTATCGGCCAGTTCTCCCTTGTAGACATTCACGTCTAACGTGCCCCTCTTGATCCCACATATAGCATCTGATGGGTCCCCTCTCCTGAGGCTGTCCTTGTGTCGAGTTCTATTGTTGTATTGGTGCTTGCTTCCTTTGCGAACATTCTCTAGCCTAGTGTCCTTCTTGCCCACAAACAAAACACGCAACTTACCTTCGCTCCAATCGTGCCGTCGAGGCCACAAATGGGGTGAGTATGGAGCGTTGGGTTTGATAAGATCTCTACAGCGCCGAACTAGTATTGCCCTATTTCGGTCTTCGCTTCTTATAAGGTCATCCCTTAGATTGTGTTGTTCTAGCTATCGATAGTTGCCTCCTTTCCACGATTCTGCGATTATCTGCCATAGCACATTCTATTACCATAGCCGGCTCTACTACTTCTGAGAAAGCCCTCAATCAAAACCCTACCACTTTCTCTCGGATAGCGGGTCGTAAACCCCTTTCGAACCTCTTGGCCTTCAATTCCTTCATTGACACCATTTCTGGCGCAAACTTTGACAAGCTTGTGAACTTTGATTTATATTGCAAAACGAACATATTTCCTTATATCAACGATAGAAATTCCTCTCTATACGTATCTCGAATGGACTCCGGGAAACATTTTTCTAGGAATACTGCTATAAATGTTGCCCATGAACCATCTGTTGTCATCTTAACAAACTCCCACCAATCATTTGCCTCTTTCCAGAGTTGAAAGGTGGCAAAACGGACGCTAAGGTCATCTTCCCCTATCTGTAAAGTATCTAAGATCCGGGTGACTACCTTTAACTATTCTGTCGCCATTCGAGGTTTAGGTTCCCCAGCGTAAGTAGGAGGGTTCAAACGTTGAAACTCTCTCATCATCATTGCAGCCCTTGCATCAGTATCCCATGCTCCCTATTGGTTATCCCCAGCCCCAACTAAAGTCCTCAAAGCATTCAGTATCTGTTGATTCACTTTTGGACCCCCAACTGGTTCCTACGGGGCATTGATATCCCCTTCTTTAGGAACTGGCGCTCTCCCGCACCCTCGGCCGCGACTGCGACCTCTCCCTCTTTCTTGCCTAGCCTTTACGAAAAGAACACGATCGTCAATACATAATTCGTAAACAAATCGACACTCCCTCCTTGAATAGATTCAAATTTAAGCACAAATGGGGCTAACCTTACTCAAACTTAATCACACTAACACATAAAACACATACTGAGGGAAAGCCTCGAAGTAATGCGACAATCCAAGCAACTAATTCAGATTTCTCATAAAAAGAACGTCGACTAAACGCTTTTCTATTTTGAATCCTAAAGTAGTTGATCGAACGCCAAATGGCAATCCACATCACCCCAACACTCAACCTCCATGCACATTCATATAAACACATAGCATGCGCAAGACAATACAACCACAATCACATGCAGGCACACAAACCATGCCGTGTAGTAATGCCTAATGATCATCAAATAATTCTCATACAAAGTCGTCCTCACATCCCACGGCTTCTAGGTATCCGAACCTAGAGCTCTGATACCATTCTGTCACAACCCAAACCCGGGTCCGTGACCTAAACCCCAAACATTCCATATATAAACTCTATCCACAGGTAAAACCTCAAGACATAAGAAAATATTGAACATATCATCCAAAAGATTTAATAGAACAAACCAAGTTCCAAAATTAAACTTCCAGGTTTACTACACATGTTTGAAGGACCATACATTCAACATTAGCTATCCCTTTCATTACATCACTTCCATTAGTTCTATGTACAACAAAAACAAAGGAATCATGGCTCCCACTCTCTGTCCCTTTCAAAAGCATCCATAATTTTGGTGTCACCCCGCTCTTCGGAACCTGAAATTTGTTTGACATATATACATGAGCCAAAGCTCGTAGGATAAAGATTAACTCATATATAATGCATGATTTGTGAGGTGTGATGTGTGTAACGAAAAAAATATGCACATTGTTACCAAATCATCTCTTTTTAATACACACATACTCACGCACACCCAAATTATGTTTTCATTTATCCATTTGTTTACTGCTCATAAATCCTTCATTTTCTTTCTCGGTTTTCACAAAACCATATCACCTTAAATGAACCAGTGTTGGGTGCTGCTTATAGAAACCCCTCTCTATTAATTTCCAATAGGCTACGTGAAGCCATTGGATAATAGATAGCTCTATAACTCACCACAACACAACACCACATTTGGGGACTAACCCGTGAGCATGTGGTCCCCATTTTGCGCAAGTTTTTGGTCTTTTACCGCGGAGCCGCTAGCCCAACTTAATTCACATCAATCCGTATGGTTCATTATTGGTTAATTAGATTCATTTTCACAACTTGGGAGTCCAACCCACAAATGGTTCCTCTCCTAATCATTGCCATAATACATCATTATGAATTTAAAACCCAAATTTTCCAATAAATTTGCAAACCACATGCATCACAACCTTCATTATGCAGTCTCTCATAAATCACAATATTATCAGTTTTTCATAGATCACAATGTTATCAAATACCCATAACACAAGGTTGACACCAAGAAAATCACATCATTTTAAAAGGTATACACCCAACATGTATATATATATATATATATATATATATATATATATATATATACCAATTTGAAACCCACTTTTATTATAAAAAAAAAAAGCTAACCAATAGGTCCAATGCATGCTACCCAACCCAAGTTAGACATATATATAGATATGTCATTAGCTCAAGGGACTAGGAATATAGTAAAAAGGGCCAAGAATAATGAAAATAACTTTTTCTAAAATATTCAGCTAAAAACGGGTGAAAATTTATTAAGCAATTTTGACATACTCTCACTATTTCAGTCAAAACTTTTTCTACAAAAAGAAGTTTCTTTTGAGAGTAGTCTTGTTGGAAAGAGGACTTTCGGAGCTTCAATTTGAGTACAAAAATGACCCAATTCAGAGTCCGAATAAAGGAAGATATGATCAAAAGAAGTTAGACCTGCGCAGTTAGTCCACTCGAGTGGATGTCGGGAGCTCGAGTGCCCAACCTTCTGCCATGTGAGAGCTCGAGCGAACAGGGCTCCGCTCAAGCACGCTGGTACCCGAGAAAACCCAAGATTCTGCCCTATTTGAGTTCTAGACCTCTGAACACATAACCCTTTAGCAAACATGCTTCAAATCTTTATTTCTCAACCAAAAACACTAGAGTCAAGTCTCAAAACTTCTTTTTAATACAACAAGTCATCAATTTCATGGGTAATCGCCTCCCAAGAACCTCCATTTTAATGAAAATTATCTCAACCCACATACAAACCTACCAATATGTTAATTAAACATGCAAAGGACTCAATTTTTACTCATATATACAAAATATCAACCCAAATCTACGCAAGACATGTGACATAATCTAAATCCTACATTGAATTTGCTCGAAAGCTTGTGATTTCTTCAAATCTCCCTCTTAGGGTTTGGATGTTGGGTTTTCTTGCTTTCTCAAGGCTTTATCTTCACTCTCCTTGCTCCCAAACTTGATCTTCACCTTAGATCTCTCCCCATCTTGCCTCCATCTTCAATTTTGGTGATAGAAAACTAGGGTTTTGAGGGTATTGGGTGAGTTTCTCTCACGAGGAGAGAGAGAAGGAAGAGAAGAGAAATATGGGAAAGTGGGTTTTGGGGGCTCACGTGTGATACATGTATATATATTTATATTCTCTCCAAATTCTCTCGAAGGCTCGAGAACTTTCTATACTAATCCCGATAGCCTGCTCGAGCAGACCCCCACCGCTCGAGCGGTGATTCCTGAATCTGTATCTCAGCAAATTTTCTTAAACTAAACTCAAATATCCAACCTCATACTTATTATCTCGTTTCGATTTTTCCCATAAGCATGTTATCAAAATTTATTGTTATTTTAAATCTTAAAATTATTCCATAACTCATTAATTCGTTTACGATCCTCCATGTTATTAAAACCCATACTCTAATCTTTGTCACACCAAAATATTGAACTAAAAGTGAAGATCAACAAAATAAATGCATACTGGGTTGTCACACTACATACTACTCAACACGTAGTCACATCACATCCACATATTCACATACCGAGAGAAATCCTCAGAGCAACACGATAATTCGGGTAACTAATTCAGATTTCTCATAAAATGAACGTCGGCCAAACGCTTTTCTATTTCGAACCCCAAAATAGTTGATCGGACGCCATATGGCATGCCACATCACCTTAAGACTCAACCCTCCATGCTCGAATAAATACAAAGCATGCGCAACACAATTCAATCGCAAACCCATGCAAGCACACAATTCATGTCGTGTAGTGGTGCCTAACCTCGTCAAACAGGTCACATAGTAAGGTCATTGTTACTTCCCACGGCTCCTAGGTATTCGAATCTAGAGCTCTGATACCATTCTGTCACGTCTCAACCCCAAGGACCCGTGAACTAACCCAACCGTCCCGCATACAAAGGTTACTAATAATAAGTTTCCTTCACTAAAGGTTTGAGTTTGAAACACACTAAAAAAAAAAAACTTCATTAAGCAATCAAATCCTCTCACATATCCCATTCCAAACAAATACCTTTGATTTCCCAAGAGTTCATTTACAACCACTATATCATTGTAATCATCAACTCAAATTTTTTTGTACATACAAAATACAAAATACAAAGAGATACTAGACCTTTCTTCTAGCTTCTAGCTTCTTCCCACAATGCAACCTTTGCCCTGGTATCGCCCCTAATCCTTGATAACCTGAGATGGTTTACGTACATACATGAGCCGAAACTCATAGGATATAGATTAAATCAGACGTAATGCATGATTTGTGAGGTGTGATGGGTGCAACCGAAGAAAAATGCAAATTTTCACCAATTCATTATTCCTTCAAACGCACACACCCACGCACACCCATTAGTTCCCATTTATCCTTTCATATTGTTCATATTATTTTTCCATTATCCGATTTTTGACAAAAATCATGTTACAATTTCATTACCTGATTTGTCACAAAATCGTATCACATCTAATGAACCGGTGTTAGGTGCAGCTAATAGAAATTCCTCCCTATTAATTTCCAATAGGTTACGCGAAGCCATTGGGTAATAGACAGCTCTATAACTCACCACGACACAACACCAAATTTTGGGTGCTAACCTGTGGGCATGTGGTCCCCATCTTGCGTAAGTTTCTTGTCTTTCACCGTGGAGCCGCTAGCCCAACTTAATCCACATCAATCTATACGGTTCATTAGTCATTCAAAAACTTTATTTTCACAATCCGAGAGTCTAACCGACAACTGGTTCCTCTCCCCAAATATTTTCACATAGTACTTCTTTTTAAATTTCACATTTCAACTTCCCATTTCATTTCCAATCAAGTTCTATTTTAGTATTCAATCCTTTCTTCTCAATTCTAATGCAATCATAAATTTCAACACATAATTTCTCATAAATCACATTTCATTTATCAACTTCATGAAATGCCAACGCATAATTAACTCACACATGACCATGTCATTTGAAACAAACAGAATGCACCCATTATAGGTTTAGAAACTCATGTTCCCTTCAGAATGCTTAACAATGCCAAAAGATGATTATGTCGTACCACAACCTTCAGATACCCATAAAACCTTCGTTATATGTTAAAAACCCACTTTATCGCAAAAACACAACCAATTGGTACAATACGTGCATCCCAGCCTAAATATATTGAAATAGGTATATTCATAGCCCAAGGGACAAAAAATTTAATGAAAAGGTCCAATGTTGATTAAAATAAACTTTTTTAAGACCTTTGGCCAAAAACGGGTGAAAATGGTTAAAAAAATTTGACATACCCTCACTATTTTACTTATAATTTTTTCTACAAAAAGAATTTTTTTTGTGAGAGAGTCTTGTTGAAAAGAGGATTTTTGGGGCTTCAATATGAGTACAAAAACGACCCCATTCGGAGTCTGGATGAGGGAGATATGATCAAAATAAGTTGGCCCTGCACAGCCAGTCTGTCCGAGCGGACGTCAGGCGCTCAAGCGCCCAACTCTTTGCCAGTTGACCACTCAAGCGGACAGGGCTCTGCTCGAGTACGCTGGCACACGAGAAAACCCCAAATTTTCCCATGTTTTGAGTTTCCAACTTCATTACCCATAAACCTTCATCAAATATGTCTCAAACCTCAATTTCTATCCCAAAAACATTGGATTCAAGTTTCATAAACCCTTTTTATGCAATAATTTCTTAAAATCATTGTTTATCATTTCTTAAAAACTCAAATGTTCATGAGAAACCAACTCTACTCACACATAACCCTATCAATCCTTCAAATCATGCATGAAATTTACTATATTTTACTCATATAATAATTTATCAACTCAAATCAACAGAAACATATGTAAGAATCTAGATCCTACCTTGAATTTGCTTAAAAGCTTGAATTTCCTCCAATTTCTCCCTCCTAGGGTTTTGGTTGTGGATGTTCTTGCTTCCATGATGTTTTATCTTCCACCTCCTTGCTCCAAAGGTTGATTTATACCCTTACTTGCTCCTAATCTAACTTCAAAGCTTCAATTTCCATAGTGGACGGTTAGGGTTTTCAATGGGTTTTGGGTTTCTCTCATTTTCTATCACACCCCAAACTCCGTGTCACGCGAAGATCCACTGAACAACCACTACAAACGCCCAAACGAAAAGGATAAAAACCCAAATGCCCAAGCGAGGCTAATACCTTTGTAAAAATGTACTACCGAGGGTTTATTCAATTGGAAAGAGTAGCTAAGAGACTACGGTTATGGCCCCACGAGCCGAACCTTTTTAAAACAAAAATATACTTTGAGTAAAGAAAATCCTTTAAAAAGATGTGGAAGCTGTTCTAAAATTTCCCTCGAAGTACAAGAGTTTGAATAAAGTATAAACCATTTGAAAACTATTGCACCAACCAACGAGAAACGTAGTAAGAAACTACGAAAAACAACAACCAACCCATGGTTCTCTTGAAAGCATTAAAACATGCATACATTCAATTCATAAGAATTTTATACGCATTACAACATGTTATATTCAAGCATGAAACATATACAAAAAGGTATAAACTAGCTAACAGAGACCAACAATGGGGTCTATTATCAGTCACCTCCAGGCACCATAAGGCACCCCACAGGACCACGTCCACCTGAAAAAGGTTTTACGTCAAACTTTCACACCGTCAGCCGAAGCCCAATAGGAAAAGACGATAAAGCTGTAAAGCAGGCTATGCAATCATAAGCATACTAGCTCAATCACCGGAGCCAAAAAAGTTTTTCCCAAATCAAAATCACAAGTTTTCCATCAGGCCAACACAAGCCTCAAAAAGGTTTTACCTCATAAAACCCCTCATTTCCAACCTTCAAACTATGCATATCATCCTAACAGATATAATACCACAGTTAAGGAAAACTATAACAAAACAGTAATCAAAACCTGATTTTGTTCACCCGGATCACACAACCGGAAACACAACGTAATTTTTCCACTCGGAACACAACTGAGAAAAATAAAACAATAAAACAGTTTGCTCCACTCGAGCCACACAGCCGAGGAGAATATAATAAAATGAGATCCTATGTACCGACTCTGCCACACACAGGGACAATGGTAACAACTATAGACTCCTGTCCATTACCCTAGTCACCACTGAAGGACTACTCGGTAACGACAAGTTCTATGCGGAGTTACAACAACGACGCCATTAACGGAGGCAACCGGCTTAATTTACGGGACTAACCCGAAGGTCCAAAGCACCTACTGCTTAATTTATGGAATCGAAACCCAAGAGTCCAAAGCACCCACACAATGCCATTCATGGAGGTGTTGGAGAGGGAGCCGCGCAGCGGAAAAAAAATTGATTTTTGAATCGATGTCGTGATCGTAAAAAATGACGTATACGATTTTCATGAAAAATGAAAACTATAATGATTTTAATAGTTTAATACCTCTATGAAACTTGTTGATAAGTTTCTAAAAATTCTAAATATGTTGAAGACGACCTTGCAACCTTCTCACGTATGACCCGGACGCACTACGACGATCGCGATGCGTGGGCACTGATTCTGATCGAAGTGTTCTTCCTACCTTAGTTTCTTGTCACACAATAATCTCCAAAATGGAAAAAATAATTGCCAAAGAGAAGAGGAGGCCGGCAGCTATATGGGAGAATTAGGGTGGGTTAGGTTTTTATTAATTAGCCTCCTTTTGATATATATGAATATATCAAAATATATTAAGTATATCCTCTCCTTCCTAAAAGGATATAAAGAGATATACTTAACATATTTAATTAAACCCACCATCTCCTTTGGCCGGCCACTAGGTGAGTAATCCTTAGGTGTGCGAAATACCGAAACCGCCCCTCATAAATTTAATTTAATTCTCGAATGTCCCTGGCGGCAAAACTGGCATTCAAATTATATTAAATAATTACCAAAACATCAAGAAAAATATCCGTGCGTATAATGGGTTACGTGAGAGATCATGAGGAAGTATAGGACTCGGGCTAACCGTACGAGAAAATCGGATATCCCTAACTCTGTCGTCGAGTTAGATCATTTTCCATACGAATCAGAACTTATTCCGCTAAAGGTCCTAACTGAACTCTCAGTCCTAACTCAAATTATGTCTTGAGTCTCCAATTATCAAATGCACTGAATTCTCCCCACGTTAAAGATATGAATTCCTGATAAATAAATTAGGTTACTGACAACCCGATTTAATTATCCTCTTCTCCTCGCAACCGCAGCGCTTAACCTTTCGATATGCTGGATCCGAAGATCCACTGTACAGGTTTAGCATAATCAAACCTATAAGAAAAGCACACGAGGGTGAACTCCTCAACCTAAATCGGACGTGATTTTTATCAGCTGATTATCAATCATCGGATAAATAATGCTAGTACCCAACTCACCGGTATTGTTGATCTCATGGAGGAAATCTCAACCATTGACGACTCAAAATTTTGTACATTATCTGAACACAATTAATCAATCACTTCGGGATTAAGAGTTCGTGTAATACATGATAATACGAGATGTGG
>JAUMHN010006290.1:0-10269 GCA_032360265.1 Heliamphora ciliata | reverse complement strand
TCAACAATCTGTGGAAGGTCCTTCTTTAGTGAGTCATCACTAATTGTCAGGCTGGCGATAGAACTAGTGAACCCATCGATTTTGTTTTCCTATGTAACGAAAGACTCCTTTCTATCTCCCTGAATCTTACAAAAGGTTCCATTTTTGGTGCATACACGGATTCTTTTATGATAGCAATCAATCACTGCTCGGTGTGCTGACAGCGAGTCTATACCAAGGATTATATCAAAACCTATAAAGTCCATCACTCGAAGATCACAAAGCAGACTAAACTCAGAGATTCTCAACACACAGGACTTACATATAGTCTCTATACACTGTTGGCTTCCTAATGGTGAAACAATCTTCAACGCTTGCTTCAGACTTTCTGATTTTATGTCGAGAGTTTTCATGCATGATGTAGAAATGAAAGAATGCGATGCATCGATATCGAAAAGCACTTTTACCAAGGTACTAAAAAGAACGAGCATACCTTGGATGACTTGATTGTCATCGGTCTCATCACCTTGAAGAGCAAAGATTCTGCCACCCTGATTACCATTTTTGTTCCCCCCGTTCTGAGCTCCCTTCTGATTGCCATTATTGTTCCAATTAGCCACTGGACCTGGGTTCTGAGTCCTTTGCTGCTACTGATTTTGTGGCTGCTGTTGCGGTGGAGGCCACTATGGTTGCCAGATCCTATGACCCTGATCCTGTGGGCATTCAAACTTTCGATGGCCTTCTTATCCACAAGTGAAACATCGATAAACTCTAGATTCATATTGATTCGATGGTTTGTATGGCTTGGAAGTGACTACTTGGCCCCGGTTGTTATTACGGATAGGGCCACCCTTTGACGATCCAGCTCTGGCCTGGAACATTTTCTTTGTATCAAGAACCTTTTTCTCCATTAGCAGGGCGGTGTCAACAACCTCAACATAGGTAGGAAGGCATGCGCTCATAACTCTGCCCTGAATTAGGGGCTCCAAACCCCACTCGAACTTTCTGGCCTTAGACGCTTCATCTGGAATAATGACCCCAGCATAACGGCCTAACTCTTCGAACTTGGAAGAATATTCTGCTACTGTCATCCGTGCCTGTTTCAGTTCCAGAAAACTTCGTATCATCTCTTGTCTCTGTGCATCTGGAAAGTACTTCTGGAAGAATAACTCCTCAAACTGCTGTATGGTAGCTACATAGCGGGAATTCCTTATCGAATTCCACCGGTGGTTAGCTTCCCCCTCTAACTGATAAGTGGCCAGGGCTACTCGATCAGCTTCTTCCCTGACAGCCATGGTCTCTAGCATCTTTTTCACCTGATTCAGCCAACTCTCTGCCTCTTGGGGACGGGTTCCCCCACTGAATGTCGGGGGTCACTGTCGGCGAAAATCAGAAAACAAAGTCATCCGGTATGTTCGAACTCGCTGTGCTTGAGCAGGTGTAGGCTGTGAATTTCTTATTGCATCAACAAGGGGCCGAAGTAGAAAATTAAAGTCCCCATATCGTGGTACCGGTGGCGGTTCTCTTTGTCCTTCAAATACTTCAGGTTCCACATTTTCTTGTGATTCCAAGTATCGGCGGGGTCTACCTCTCCCTCGATTCATCTATATAAACAAATAAATTAAGGATTTTAAATAGTTATTATTAAATTATTATTTTTTTTGCCTTATTTAAGTTGAATCTATGATCGCGTGGGTAAGGGTTGAACCTAGTCCTCGATACCAACTGTGATGACCCAAAAATTTTGGATTCATCCAGAGCGACAAATAAATTACTAGGCAACAGAAAAGCAAAATCTTATTCTAATATTTCTCAAAAAATAAAATTAAACAAAAGTTTTATTACATCATTATTCTTGCAGCGAAAAATAAGAATAACTGAAAATAAAAATGCTGATGGTAAAGACTCTGGTAGCTAGGTTTACATGAACTAGAGTTCTATCTGTTCTTCTATGTTCTCCTCTACGACGTCATCCTACACTTCATAACCTGGTGTTTAAATCACCAGGACAGCATAAAACGAAGCTGTGAGTTCGAAGAACTTAGTAAACTCATCACAAGTAAAGCATGCATCGATAGTTAATCACATCAATATGTAGTAATAAATAAACAACAGATATATCAAAATGCATCGTGATTTAATTAATTACTAATAACTCCAATTAGGATTATCCTGAAATACTACCCAAACGCATCCTCCTCATCATCATCAACATCATCATCATTAACATCAAATCAAATACACAAGAAGTTTTTGCGGTTCCAGCCAGATGATATCCTAGAATAATAACAAGACGCAGCCTGTGGTCTGTTTCTGCCAGATAATCATTCTAGAATTACAACCGAGAACGCATCTGTGTCTGCCTGATAAGTTACCCTAAAATATACACCGGCCTAGACTACGGCGGGTGTCGCCAGGTAACTTATCAAAAACCTAAACTCCACCGGATATTATTAAAGTTCAAACACCGGCCCAGCCTACGACGAATGCACCCTGATAATATCTATCACCACAACAAACCACGACATACAACTAACTCCTCGTAATTAACCCTGTTATGATTTTTAGCATGCGAAATTTATTTATGCAACCCTCCCGATGAACACATTCTCAATAGTTAAAATCATGCAAAAATAAAAAAAATGATAACTTAATATGCGATTATCAACAACAACATTAGATATTTACACATGCATGAATCGATAAATAAATAATCTTATAATCAGACAAAATATGTCAAGTGTTAGTCTGAATTCGAGTTTCGTATTTACATATATTTTTTTTTAAAGAACATGTTCTTCCTGAAAAAAAAATTTATTTATTTATTTATTTTAAATTGCTTTTAAAAAAATACGTAAAAACATCGCTTAAAACTTATACTTGGGTCAAACAAAGGGCACGCTGTGGGCCATTTGTGAGAAACATCAGCGTAAATTTACCTTAAATTTATACTTCAAAAATTCAGGGTGGTTTGTCCCAATGTCTAGATTTTGAAAATATTTTTATTATCTTAAATATTTATTTCATAATGTTCACTGAATATTATGGTCCAATAACGTGTATTATAGTCCAATAACGTGTATACTAACCATTCTGTTGGGATTCGAAATATTCAGTAACTATAATTTTCGGCATAATTTCTTGATCCACAATTTCTACATAATAATAATCATGATAATAATAATAATAATCTTGTGAGTAATGACATATACTATATAATAACTAATTAGAACTAAAATTAAAAAAATAAATAAATATCGATGCGTTGCGAAACTAATGATTTCGGTTACCTTTTTCGATTTTCTACAACGGCACGGCAATAACTGCTTCGATTTGAGACGAGTGGTTTAAACTCTTTCTTAATCCTACAAATTCAGAGGCTTATACTCCTCTCTTTTTTTTTCTAAAAAAAAATAAAGAATGGTTAGAGAACGAGAAGAAAACCGAACGCCAAATAATCGAATATTATTCGTAATGATCAACAAAAATAAACTTAGATTTAGATCTTACCGGTTGAAAAACGAAACCGTAGATTATCAAGAACACGATGCCAGAAGTATGCCTCTCAAAAATAACGACGATCCAACTTCGTTTAGCTCTCGATCCGTGCAAAAATGCAGACAAATTTTTCCTCCCCAAACTCCCTTCCAGCGGCGCACAAACTGTGGTGATATTTCAAACTGTGGTGATATTTTTTTCCTAAGTTACAGCGGCGTGATGTCTAATTACCAACCCTAATGGTATGTATATATACAGAGAGCCAAAGATATATAGAAATAAAGATTTTATATATATTCTAAAATATAATTATTATTTTTATTTATTTCTTATTTCTTTTGCCTTCCAAAAACTAAATTATTATCTTTTAAAAGATATTTCCTTCCTAACGAGATTATTACCTACTAAAAAAATTATTATATTATTAAATTATTTATTATTATTATTATTATTATTAAACTTAAACTTAACTTTAGTATAAAACTTATTATAATCTTATTATTTAAACTTAAATTTTTAGCTTAATTTAAAATCAAACTTATTTAGGTTTATTATTATAATAAATTCCATGAATTATATACTCCACTACAAAATAATTAATTTCTATTTATTATTATTTGTTAAACATTATAGAAAAAAAATCTCGAAAGCTCGGGTTGTTACACTTTATTTTCTTTGTTTTAGTATTTCAGTTGGCATGCGAAAGCTTTACAGAGACGAGGTACACCTGTTCCTAATACGTGTTCTCTTGCATGAGTTTTCTTGGACAAGTGTCCAATTTAAGAGGTTTTTAATACCTTACGAATTTTTATTTTTTTGTAAAATTTTTAATTTGAAAATATTTCAAAAATTTTGAGGTAAATTTTTAATGTTATTTTATAAATTATCGTGAAATCAAAATTTGGATAAGAATTTTCTAACCGTATAATAAATTTATATCTCAATCTAAAATTTAATTTTAGGCTCAAATTTTAAATTCAATATACGATTTTGTTAGGAATTTTATTTAAAAATTTTCTACTAATATATATTATTATTTATTTATTTTTATAACGATTTGTCAAATATTATACTATCCTAACTTGGATGAAAAATTATAATTGCCACGTGTCTTATTTTTATTGGTTGCTAAGGTACGGGTTATTACAATCTACCCTCCTTTAAAAAATTTCGTCCTCGAAATTTACGCACCTTATTCAAAAAGACGTAGATACTTTTTCGCATGTTCTCTTCCCGTTCATAGGTGGCTTTTTCTACATTGCAATATTTGTTCCTTTCTGTCTAATATTTGTTCTTACTCCTTTTCATACGTAAGGTTGGGTTTCAGGTTGACTGGTTGCACTGTTAGCACATGAGAAGGATCGGCATGTTCTTCTTTAATATCAAGATATGGAATACGTCGTGTAATCCTGACAACTTCGGAGGTAAGGCCAATTAATTTGGCGTGTTGCCAGTTCTTTTAATGATCTCATATGGTCCAATGTAATGGGAACTCAACTTTTCTTTTTTTCCGAATCTCATTACTCCTTTCCATGGCAATACTTTTAAAAATACGTGATCTCCGACTTCAAATTCTAAGTCGCGTGGTCGATTATCTGCGTAACTTTTCTGTCGATCCTGAAATTGCTTCAATCTTTCTCAAATCAACTTTATCTTGCGGTGGTGATTTGCACAATTTTAGGGCTAAGTAGTTTTCTTTTTTCGACTTCTTCTCAACAGATTTGGACTTCGACATTTCTTGACGTACAATACTTTGTAAGGGGTCATTCCTTTGGTTGGCTGGAAACTATTATTATACGCGAATTCAATCAATCACGAATGTTCTTCCCAGCTTCCGGTAAAGTCCAGTACACGGGCTCTAAGCATATTCTCTAAGGTCTGAATTGTCCTTTCTGATTGCCCGTCAGTTTGCGAGTGAAATGCCGTACTAAACTATGTAGTTCCCAGCACCTCATGTAGTCTTGGCCAAAATCTGGATGTGAAATGCGGATCCCTATTAGATACTATGGAAACTGGTACGCCATGTAAATGAATAATTTCATTAATATAAAGTCATGCGAACCGATTTTTAGAAAACGTCATTTTTACTGGTAAATAGTGTGTTGACTTCGTCAATCTATCCACAATTGCCCATATAGTGTCATTTTCTTTGGGTGATCGTGGTTAGTCTAACCACATAATCCATGGTGATGTGTTCCCACTTCCACTCAAGTACAGGTAAGGGTTGTAATCATGCTGCCAGCTTCTGGAGTTTAATTTTTAACCTGTTGGCATATTAAACACCTTGTTACAAAGTCTGCCACATATTTCTTTATCCCACTCTACCAGTATTTTTTTCTTAGATCTCTATACATTTTCGTACTTTCAGGGTGCATCGTGTATGCTGAATTATGAGCTTCATCTAAACTTTGTTGCCTTAACTCTTCATTGTTAAGTACATATAGTTGGTGTCCATACCATAAGACATTATCCCGAACCTCGAACTCTGTCTTTCCCTTAGCAATTGCCTCTGCCCTTGTCTTATCCACTTGACTGTCCGCTAATGGGCTACTCGAATCTGATATAACAAGATCGATCTTACCCTAAGGGTTGCTAATAAGCCCTCATCTTTTCCTATTGCAAGGGTGATTTCGAGCGATCGCATTTCAGAAAACGTACTATTCTTGGGGACCCTGTACTCGTTGGTTAAATTATTTAACTTCACTTTTTTTTGGGTTAGTCTAATCAAAGATTTTGCAATTCAGGAGGATTCCCAAATAATTTTTTGGTAATAGCATGTCAATCCCAAAAACTATGTATTTTTGTTACCCTAGTTGGTCTTGTTCCCTTGACTACTGTTCCACTTTTGTTGGATTCATTGCATTCTATTCCTAGATATAATATGATCTAGAGACATTACTCGACCCAATTACAACTCACACTTAATAAACTTTGCATATAGTGTGTGATCTCCTAAAGTTTGTAAAGAAGTCCTTAAATGTTCTCTGTATTCCTCCTTACTTCGAGATTATACAATTACAAATTTATCCAGAAAAACTCCTCAACACATGATTCGTCAAATCTATAAACACTATAGGTGCATTCTAAGGTGGGATACTAGGTTTAATAAAATGCTTATCCAACCTTTCTTATAATGGTCCCTTTCACTCTCACAACTTAGCAGGAGACACTCTATAAGGTGGAACAGCTATAGGCGTTGCATCTGGATATGGGTCAAATGTAAACTCAACTCCTCGGTTTGGCATATTATTGGTGTACTTTTTGCAAAATACGTTTTACACATGACGTGCATCTTCTGAAAGCTATTTCCTTTTCAATTCTGCTTCACTACCTATGGAAATCATTTTTTAAAATAACCTTGACACCTTTACTATTATGGCAACGGGTGTCCTACTCTTATCCCCTTATAATACAATTCTATTTCCCCAGATAGTTTAAAGACCACTTATTCTAAGAGCAGTCTAACACGTGATATAGTGACAGTCAACTTGTCCCAAGTAGTAAGTCGAAACCTATCCACCATCATTAAAACTGGTATGATTTTTTTTTCTATCTTTCCCACAACAAGTTTTAAACACATTTTTCTCTAACGCTTCTTTTCTTATTGATGTATCAATTGGTATTACTCAGTCAGGAGGTTTCATCGTCATAGTGACCACGCAAATTAAAATTAGGCAGTATAAAGGAACGTGTTGAATCCAGGCCTTAACAAGTATAAGAATTTTCATTGAAACTATAAGAGTACCTGTCATCCTGTAAACTATGCATCTTTCCTGGTGATAGCTAATACTCAACTTGAGATCCTTGACTGTTGCATCGGTCTCTTCCCTTTATCTTGTATGCTTCCAGTTAGTTCGTGTTCCTCCATCCACTTGCTTCCAGTAGACGATTGTGTTGGTTTCTTTGAATGTACGCATTGCGAGGTTATGTGTCCCAACTCATTGCAACAATAACAAACAATCCCTTCATTGGCTCTCAAGTAATTTTTAATAAAATGATCAGTAACCCCAGACTTGTAGCAAGTATATGTTTTCGTTTTCTGCGTATGACTAAACGCTCCCCTATTTGATTGGACTCCCTTGACTTCAGAATTCTTTGTTGATGATTGACAGCCCTAATTTCTAAATGTTTGTGGCTTTAGAATATTTCTTTTAGAGCCATACCTTCCCGTCCGGTCTATCGAGGTGCCTTCAAGCTTGAGCTTTTTGAATTCTTCCTGCCTTTTCTCGCCTTCCTTTATATCTTTCTCTATCATTCTAGCCTTGTTAACCAGATTAGCATAGTTATCCAATTCAAGGATCATCAGCCTGGTCCTGATCGAAAAATTTAAACCTTTTTGGAATCTTCTACATCTAGATTCTTCGTTAGGTACAAGCTGAATTGCGTTTCGAGATAGTTCAGTGAATCTCATTTCATATTCTGCCACACTAATTTTTCCTTGCACAAGGTCAATGAACGCCTATTCTTTCTCGTATTTATATGTCATAGGCTTATACTGCTCATCAAATGCCTTCACAAAATGGTTCTAAGAAATTCTCCGAGGTACTTGCGGTCCAATTTCTGGTACTGGCATTTTCAACAACCTCTCTGTGGCCTCCCACCAGTTATATGCTTCTCCTCTAAATATAAACGTTATGAAGTCAATCCTATCGTCCTCTGCTACCTTAAGTCTATCCAAAATACGTACCGTATCTTTTAGCCAATTTTTCGCCTTCATGGGACTAAGAGTTCCTATGAATTCTTTAGCACCTAAGTCCTTAAACTGTTTGATCATGAAGTTTTCCATCCTCTCTGCTTGGATAACGATCCATCTTGCATTTTGTTTCGTTAGTTTTCCTATTGCTTCTAGTATTCTCGTAGTTGGATCAAGTTGTATTGGTTCCATTTGGGAATATGCTTCTTGTTGTACTTCATTAGGAATCGATGATGTCCCTTCTGAATGTTCCATATTTTATCCTATTACAAGAAAGGAACGGATTTAGGATTTGACACTAGAGTTTAACCCAACACATATCGAAGGAAAAGACAGTTGAACTGGAAAAATCAAAGGTTATCTCCCCAATCTGACAACATACTTAGATTTTGCAAAATCACTAACAACACAAAACATATCCCAGGTTACCTCCACAATCAGATAACTTGCTTAGACTTCCAATTGGAACCCTACGCCTGCAGAACATGTTTCCCAAATGGACCTCAAAACCATTCATTCAGATGCCCAAAGGCAAATGTATGACAAACCCAGGCCTAAACCACTTTACTCAACCAACCGTAAGACAATGAAGTTAACCTACTATCCACTATAGACCATACTCTAATAGGTCTACAAAATTTAAAACCAAGAGCTCTGATACCAAAATGTCACACCCCCTCTCTAGGGTGCGAAAAACCAAGACTTAAAGTGGACAAAAAGATATCTATACAAGTTAAGCCAGATTTATCTATTCATAAATACAAAAGTATTTTACATTTTAGGGATACATTATCCCATCTACTCCAATTTGATAACACAAAGATTTTATACTCCTTAACCTAGTACCAAAATAACTTCTGACTGACGACTGTGGTGGACCAACTCTTTTAGCAATTCTTGCTATCTGCAACCACAAAAGTTACAGGAGAGTGCACTTAGTATTAAATTGAATAAGATGAACAATAATCATTTAACAATACTAAAAAATTATATTTTTCACAAAAAATGTAAAAATACTAAGTCACAAAATCTCACAATTTATAATGAACTTTTCTCAATCTTTTTAAAAGTATCACTTTTCATATTAATACTTAATAGCTGCAATTTATCATTTCTCACAAATAATTTTATATTCAGAAGTACTCATATTTGATAGGACAGTATAATTAAACTAAACCATTCCCAACATACAATTTTATTCAACAATTCGTTCGGCTAACACACACCCACACATGGCACCGCGCAATACCTCAACAGGCCAACACACACCCCTTTCTGGTGATGGGGCACCGCATACTACCTTCATAGGCTAACACACACCCATTTCTAGCGATGGGGTACCGTACAATACCTCAATAGGCCAACACACATCCTTTCTGGCGATGGGGCACCACATACTGCCTTAATAGGTTAACACACACCCCTTTCTGACGATGGGGCACCGCATATAAGCTCACACATAGCAAATATTTCTTTGTAACTACTTCCGCACAAGGTGAATTCTTTCATACCAAAGAATATTATTAACATTGTCCATCTTTTATACACTTATCTTCTTCAATAATATAACTAGCATACTTTTGAACTAATAATACCTTCAAAGATATAAATACCATTTTCAAAGAATCATGGGATTTGAATGTGAAAACACCATGCTATCACAAGTTCACATAGTTCAAAACAGAAGTAATCACGCAAGTTTTAGAGCATAATTCATGTATATTTTGTTCAAAATAATACTGAAGCACTGTTACCTTGACTTAGGCGCAATAAAACTATTTATGCGTTTCCGTTCCCAACTTCTAATTCTCCGATGACAAAAACTCGATGCCTAACAAGAAACCAAAATCTCTACGTAAGCGTATGACACTTATCTTTTACGAAATTTTGGAATTTTTAACAATTGATGTTATTTATGATTTAAAATTCTTAAGTAGAAATAAACTAAAATATTATTTTCAAATTTTAATTCTTATTAAAATATTAAAATTAACCAAAATATTCTTATTATTTTAAAAAATATAAACTTTTTATTTATCTCAACTTTTATTTATAAAAATATACATTTTTTTCTCATATAAAATTTACATACAAAATTA
>JAUMHN010006280.1:0-10269 GCA_032360265.1 Heliamphora ciliata | reverse complement strand
CCGTGGTTCTGGCCGAAGGGACGTTCCAGTCCCAGATGTTGGGGATGCTAATGCACCCCAAGGACCTGTTGCTGAGGAAGAACTGTTGCGCGAGATGGTCGGCTCCATTTGGCAACTGGCTGAGGCCTCTAAGGGGAGAGAGACCATACCTAAGCCGAGGGCGACGGTTGCGATGCGTGAGTTTCGCCGTCTAGACCCTCCTACCTTTTATGGGGATCCCAATCCCACGGTTGCCATTGAGTGGATGGAGCTGGTTACCAGAATTCTTGATTCGCTTCAGATTAAGGAAGATGATCTGAGGGTTATATGTGCCGCCTTCCAGCTAAGAGGGAGTGCTCATATGTGGTGGAAGTTCGCCAAGACCACAGTGGCAGGCACTTGGGAGACATTTACGAAGGTATTTATGGAGAAATAGTTTCCAGCGACTCTGAGGGATCGCTACAGAGAGGACTTCCTATTTTTGACGCAGGGAACGATGACAGTGATCGAGTATGAGGCTGAGTTTACTAGCCTATCTCGGTTTGCATAAGAGATCGTACCTACTGACGAGTTTCGTGCGAAATGATTCGAGAGGGGTTTGAGGCCTGCTATTCGTGACAGGGTGGTAGCATTCAGGATGCCGGTCTTTACAGAGTTAGTGGAGACTGCTATGAAAGTGGAGGACACTCTGAATGAGACGCGTAGAGACAGGGACAGTAGGAGTCAGCAAGGCGGGGGACGCACACAGGATCAGGGGCGTAGGGAGAACAAGCGTCGACGGACATCTGGTCTGAGTTCGCATCCAGTGGGGTCGTATCCGCCACAGTCTTCTGCATCCATGCCTCCTGTAGCTTCAACGGGAAGGTCAGATCAGAGAGGGCTTCTTTGTCGCAAATGCCAGCAGCCAGGACATCGTGCGGCTGAGTGCAGGAGTGCAGCACTTGTTCAGGCACAGTCGCAGTCACAGTCGCAGGCACAAGGGAGGGGGCTAGTGATATGTTTTGAGTGCGGCCAGTCTGGGCACATCCATAGGGACTGGCCCGAAGGAGGGAGTATGCGGAGTACAACAGGTGCACCAATTGTTCCATCAAGCCAGGGGAGACAGATATATTCACAGCCTAGAGCTCTGACGTCCTGTTTTACAGAGGGAGGAGCTTCAGTGCAGTTAGGTAGGCAGTCGACAGTGCAGGGCTGCAGTGGGCCAGCAAGAGCTTATGTTCTTACAGATCCTAGTTCATCCGGAGCACCGGTTGTACCCGATGCTACTGCTACCACCTCCGTGATCAGAGGAACTCTTCTAGTCTTCATATCATGGGTATCAGGAATCTTAACGTGGGGAGAAATGGTAAGTATTTAATAACAGGAGCTCAATGCTATATGGTCTTGAAATTATGGGTTAGAGTGCAATTATAGTTCTTTAGTAGTGTGAACTGTAATTCAGTGTTTTTTGAAAATTGAAAAAATTGTTGCTAGGTTTCCATAATTACAGATACCGCTATGAGGTTTGCTTAATTGCAGAAACCGCTGATACGTGTCTGTGTTCCAATGAATGTCTTATTCATAATTACTCCCTAGGTCCCTGCTGTAGCCCTATAAATATACAGGTAAGATGAACCAGTTTCATAACTTGTCTTCTAAGATTAAAGCTATCATGGTTCTGTCGGTACGAGTTCTCGAAAGATTATAGCCCACACTATATCCGAGAATCGTATAAGGGAATACAGTAGAAGATCTGACAAGAACTTGAACTTGGATTCAAATCGTAATTGAAGATTCGACTGATAAAAATGTATTTTTCTAAATTAACTTTGGATGCACATGTTTTATTTTGATTGTTCATCATCAAAAATTTTATCTGGAGCCTGTTTTGGCATTTGCCCATCCGGTTAATTTTTTTCGTTAATCATTTGTAAAAACAAAGATCTTGGCAGTCTTGCCTCCTACAGAATATGAAGCTAAATTTACAAGATTGTTAAAGTTTGCTCCAACACTCATAACAGGTGAAGAAAGTCGACCACAATGGTTTGAGGAAGGATTAAAGCCCCAAATTAAAGAAGGAGTGATGCATTTTGAGTTAGCTATATATGGAGCAGTGGTGAGTAAAGCTTTATTGGTTGAAAGAGGTCTTAAGGAAGTTTAGAAAGACAATGATAACAATCAAAGAAGGAGGCTAACTTCATTTAGTTTTCATGGCAATCGGAGTTTAGGGGAAAATAACAAAAGACAAAGCATTACATCCTATGGTAGTTGGAAAAATCGTTCTTCCGGTGGTGGTGACAGACAGAGAGATCGACCACAATGCGCCAGATGTAATGGATTTCATTCTAATAGTGATTGTCACTAGAATATTGGAGATTATTTTACCTGTGGACAATGCGGTCACATGATAGCTGAGTGCCTTAATAGAGATGTACAAGAGATCAAGAGGAACTTATAGATGAATAAAAGAGCTCCAACAACTGTAACAATTACAAATAAAAAGAAAGACGGATTTCGGAGACCGATGACTCATGGGCAGGTTTATGCACTTACTCAACAAGATGCTTAGACTTCCAACGATATGGTGGTAGGTATTATCCAAATGTCTTCTGCTTATGCCTATCTATTATTTGATCTTGGTGCAACTAATTCTTTTGTTTCTCTGGGGTTTACTAAGAAATGTAAGTGGAAATGCATTCCAATGGAGACTGACTTATGTGTTGAAACCCCATTCGGAGATGTTTTAATCACCAACTTAATTTGCAAATCTCATGTGGTTAACATAGATGGTAGAGAGTTACTTATGGACTTAACAGTGCTAGAGATGCGAGATTTTTATAATATTCTTTGGATGGATTGGCTTGCAGTTAATTATGCTTTTGTTGATTATCGTGGTAAAAAGGTTATATTTCAATATCCAAATCAATCAAAAATTTATTTTGTGGGTGGAGGACATAAAACTTCTCCTCGATTGATCTCATCTTTGTTAGAAAACGGTTGTTAAAAAATGGTTGTAAGGGTTATTTGGCTTCATTTAGATACGTAAGTCAAGATGAGTTGGATTTAGACAATATTCTTGCTGTGGTGGAATTTCTTGATGTATTTCTTGAGGACTTACCATGTTTGCCACCAGATAGAGATATTGAATTTTCTATTGACTTGGTCCAAGTATAGGATGGCCGCAGCAGAGTTGAAAGAATTAAAAGAGCAATTGTAAAAGTTATTGCATAAACATTTTATTATGCCTAGTGTTTCTCCTTGGGAAGTCCCTGCCTTATTTGTGAAAAAGAAGGATGGGAGAATGCGCCTATGCATTGATTATCAAGAATTAAATAATATGACGATAAGGAATAAATATCCTTTTCTTAGAATTGACTATTTATTTGATTAGTTATAAGGGGCACAAGTATTCTCAAAGATGGATCTTTACTCAGATTATCATCAATTGAAGATTAAGGAGGATGACGTGCCCAAGACATTTTTTCACATTAGATATGGGCATTACGAGTTTCTAATGATGCCGTTTGAACTAACTAATGCACCTACAACATTCATGGATTTAATGAATAGAGTGTTCAAACCTTTATTGGATCAATTTGTGGTGGTGTTTATTGATGACATTTTAATATATTCACAGAGTAAAGAGGAGCATAAAAAGCATTTGAAGATGGTGTTGCAAATAATGAGAAAGAAGAAATTGTATGCAAAGTTAAAGAAATGTGAGTTTTGGTTGTATAGTGTTTCCTTCTGAGGCCATTTGTATCGAAGGATGGGATGGAATGGAATAAGCTGACCAATGTGGTCACACCTCACTCCCAGCACGGTGCTTGACCGGTGCAGAGAGCTATGATCCCGCTGCAGGCCCGACGGCCTTGGGAAAAAGACGAGGCTTAAAACAATACTAAAAAAACCAAACCGAGTAGTTCAAAAACAAACACGAGCCTTCATAAAAGAGATAAACATAAGTATCTAGGGATACACCATCCCAAGGGTATACATTACTTCTAATACAATAAAATCTTAGTTCCCATCGTAAGATGTTTTACCGGGTGCAAAACTAAACAAAAGACAAAATGTCCAGATAATGTCCGACTTTAGCTTCATAGACTACTCGATGACGCCTGTGGTGGTAAACTCCTAGCCGTTACTATCATTTGCAACCACAAAGGTTACAGGAGAGTGCACTTAGCATTATCATGAACAGAAAAAGGCAGTTATATAGTAGAGATAACAAAAAACACTTTTTGAAAACAGCTCAACATACTTTCCATAAAAATATAGAAACCGGTGCATTTGCTTGAACATAAAAACATCACGAATTTACAGGACTTTCTCAATATGGAATATATATATATATATATGTACTCCTGGCTTAACCACCATAATTTAATGAATAATCACTTTCTCAAATCTAAACCCCAAACCCTAACAGTGTCCAAGTAGTTGTCAACCTCACGACCAAGGGTTCTGACGGTACCGTAACCTCAATTTGCAATACACGGATAGCAACGTGATGGAATAAAGGCCATTCTTCACTAAGCATGAGTGGTATGTGCTAAAACTTGGGACTCAGCTCAAAAGCCTTTAAGGTAAAATAACCCTTGCTTAACGGGAAACCTCCTCTTTATGACAAACAAAATCCATAGTTGGGTAACCTCCCTCATAACAGGATATAATGGGCCGAAAACCCTTGTAACTGGGCACTTTGGAATAACCACACAACATTGATAGTACTTTTATAAAAACATCATACTTGTTCGAAAGATCATGGATAGCACACTTGCATTAAAAAAAATATCATGGCATTTGAAAACAATAGGTCATGCTATCATTCAACAAAACTTATCATAGTTCAAACATTTCATCTAAGCATTTCAAAGCATCATTTACATAAATTCATGTTCAAGATAATGGCTAAGCATTCTCACCTTATCTTATACGTGTATGAATTGAGCTTCAACCGACGAGCTAAGTAGGGCCCTCGGGTACTACAACCTCTGTGCCTAGCAAACAAAACATGATTGACCGTTAACACAGAATGTTGGCCTGGGTTTGGGCTAGCATTCTGCCGTGGCAGAGGTCCGAATTTGGGCCGATTCATAGTCGACTTGTGGCACTTATTGCTGTACCCTTTAAGGAAATAAAGTTGTGCCTTCTGTGATGCCCCATTTTACGGACACGTCCAGACATACATAATTATAATTAAGGGAGATATTCTAACCATGCATTCATAATTACATACGAATAATACTACATCATTAAATATTCAAAATTTGTTCAAAATACTTAATAATTATAGTCATCCAAAAAGTTTAACAAAAATTTACAACATGTTCGCGGAGACTGAACAAAAAGAGCAAAAAGAGAAATTTATAAGTCTTCAAGCAGTGTTGTTGGGGTCAGCTGGCTTTTGCCACTCACCTCGTTCCTTGAAATCTTCTTTTTCAATGAACACACCTTCTTCAAAGCATTCTTCGTCTTCACCTGTGGCACAAATGCCATGAGCCAGCCCAGAAGCAAATTTTCTAAACCGTCTAACAAACTCACAACAAAATATCCTACAACACATTGTAAGGCCAAATAGACAGACAATCTAATGTTTTCAACAAGGTAAGCATATACAAGAAAAATTGTAAGTGCGTGATGCATATGAATGCAGTGCAGTTGCCTAACCCGACATATATCCAGAACAATATCATGAATTCCACGCGGGAAATTACAGAGTAGACTTGATGGGAATTTGATCACCGAACCTATCCTCCCCTCATTGCGAAAGGTAAACGCTCGCCTTGGCTATATGCCTCGGCTGTTTTACTCAATGGCAACGGCATGGGAGTGGGCCAACCAGTTTTGTCCATCCTTATCTGAGCCAACCGATTCCACATTAAGGACCAGGATGCTTGTTAGGTGTCAATCCAAAGTCTAATTAAAAGACTAGTGACAAACCCATGGTGCTTAACCCCTTTTTATGATAAGCAATCTCCAAATTCATTTTCAAAATTGGTAACTAGGGACGCCCTAGGTTCAAAACTACAGGAAGAATAATTTCCATATAACCCAACCCACAATGTTAGGTACGAAAAGGATTTCGATAACCTAAGATGCAATGTAGCAATGCTCTTGGTGTGCAATATACTTCTCGTGTACAATTAATTATAGCACAATATGTAGACATGATATAACACAAGGTACAACTCACTAAAGTATAGAGTACAAGTATACGAAGCATAAGTTATAATTCATGTGACATGGGTCCAATCTATCGACATGGTTTCTAATCATCAAATTGTTAATTTCATATACCAATTACTCATATAAATCATTTAAAGTCTAGATATTCAAGTTTCATAAAGTAACATGCCGCTCACATACTTAGCTAAATTTAATCAAATGTTTAATTGTCAAATTCAAAGTTACAATAGTATTTTTAGGTACCTAGGTATGGATTTAATTTTTCACTTTTGAACACCAATTAGATAAAAATATTTCCTACAACTTTCATGTTTAACACTAAGATCAAATCCTAGGATAAAATGGTCATTTATTTTAATTAAGCATAAACCATTTAGCACTTTACTGAGGAAAGAGTAGAATTTGGGCCTCTGTTGGCCACGGTTTTGGGACATCAATTCAAGGGCTATGGGTCTGAATTTGGGGGAGATTTACATTAAGGTGTTCCCTATAAGTTTTATGTTTTGTGCTAGGGCTAGTTGTTTGGAACAAATTGGTGATTTTGGCCAATTTATAAAGTGAGTTCAGTTAGCTTAAAAAGGGTTTGCAGAATAGGTTTTCAACAGAGAATTCTCAAATCCTTTGGGGGTCCATACGAGGGTATTTTGGGCTGAAATTTTCTCAGCATTTAGTTTAATAGGTTAGCTACATTTTTCATGTTTACCACCTTTGGATTTGACTATTAACAACTTAGGTTTTTAGTCTCACAAAAATGTGTGACAGAGAGCTCTGTCAGTCACTAAAACACAACTTTGACTTTGGGAAGGACTTTGACCTATCAATACTTCATATTTTTGGTTCCTTTTTGGTGGAAAGAAATATAAAAATGTTATCTACAATTTTTATGTTTTGGCCTAAACTCGGTTCTCATTCTAACTTATGGATTTTTGTATCTGCAACTCAGAGTGGTCAAAATCTGACACTCTTTGGTAAAAAGGGTATATCTGGAGTTCTACCCAACGAAATCACTTTAAACTAATTTTTTTATGAAAGAGGCCTTAAAAAGCTAGGACGAAACATAAAAATCACATTTAGTTCATTTGTCTACAATTAGTTGTGGTGATTTAAAGTTCGTGACAGAATGTTGGTATGCCCAGAAAATTAGGTTATCTAGGGTTTCAGTAACTTAGCTCATGTTATGTTTAATTTTAATGTATTTTCTTTGCATGCATGCCATAAATTCATACAAACCAAAGTTTTAAAACCTATTCATGTCATAAAACTAAAAAATACTCACATGCAAGCACATGCAACACTTGATCTTACATGAACAGTCCATAATCTACTCATACGATACCTTTTTGAGTGAATCCTTGTTTCTTATTCTTAGGGTTGATTATAGAGATGAATTGGGGGTTATTTCATAAGAGAATAATAGAAAATTTTAGGATATTTATTTGTTTTGAAGACCTAATGGTAGAAAAGTGGTAGGACTTGGCTTTGTTGCTCCTTCCTTGAACCTTCCTAGCTTCTCCTTCCTTCTCACTTCCTTCTTCTCCCCTTCTTCTCTTGAGAACACTTAGAATATTTTTGGTGGCCCTCCCTCACTTCTTTGAGCCAAAAATGTGTAGAGATGAAGGGGTGTTTGGTGTGTTTTTATAACAAAAATATAATGGAGATATAATAATTACTTTTAAGCCTAATTTTGAATTTTTCTCAATTTTCATTGGTTGCATGGGAGGTGGAGTCTTTTTAAGACTTACAAAATCAGATTTTGGCAGTTAGGGTTTTGGCCAGGGCAGGTTTGGGGAGGGGAAATCTGATATTGCATTAATTTTGGTGTTTAAATTGTATTTTAATACCATTTTGTGCATGAAAGTGTACAAAATATTAATTTTATACATCTTTTTGTATCTTAACTGACTGAAACCTATTATAGTAATGTGTTTATAATTAATTTAGTCTTTCTATAATTTATCATAATTTCGATAAAAATTGATTAAATAGATGCAAGCTTTTAAGTTAATTTAAGTTAGTTTGACAAGAATTGACTTTTTGACTTATTTATTGTGTAAAGACTTTAAATAATTATTCGTTTGCCTTTGTTGACATATATTATTAAATTATTATGTATATTACTTGTATAAAAAGTATATTAGGACATAATAATGTTTAATTTATACTTTTTTTTTCTCATTTTTAAGCTTAAAAAGGCAAAAAATAACTTTTTATGCACAATTCCCTAGGTAGCCTATCATGCAAGGGTATTTTTGTTAGCTTTTGTCGTTATTTTGTCTTTTATTAATGAATTGTATATAAATATTAGATTTTAGGTGTCCATATGTCAAATTTTAAATTTTTAAAACTTTTTGTCGTACTAGGGGTAAAATAGTCATTTTATCCTAATTATGAGAATTTTTGATTTTTAACTTTTAATTTTATGTTTTTTTACCTAATTTAGGCTGTCATGAGACTTTTCTAAGTATTAGGGTTTTGCCTCTAAGTATTTGGTCTTTTTAGGGTTTCTTGACCAAATTAGGGTTTTAGGTTGAGTTAGGATTTCTATACTTCTAGAGATCTAAGTTCTCGTTGCCAATCTGTCACTAATACTAGGGTTTGAGCCGGGTTGTTACAATCTATCCCCTAAAATAAATTTTTTCCTCGAAATTTCATATCGTACCTCAATTTGCGAACAACTGGTGATGACTTGTCCTCATAACTTCTTCCCAGTCCCATGTCGATTCTTCAATCCCGTTGTGCTTCTAAAGGACTCGAATGGGTGAAATGATTTTGCCTCTAAGAATCTTGTCTCGTTGATCGATAATCCTTATCGGTTGTTCTTCGAATGTGATATCTTCATCAACTTGGAGTTCCTTCCAGTCCAGAATGTGGATAGGGTCAGGTTCATACTTCCTCAGCATTGACACATGGAAAACGTTATGAATGTTGGCGAGTTGCGGTGGTAGAGCCAAATGATATGCCACTTCTCCAACCTTGGCCAGAACCTCGAACAGCCTGATGTATCTTGGGGCTAGCTTCCCTTTTTGGTCGAAGCATATCACCCATCTTCGTGGTTGAATCTTCAAGAATACATGGTCTCCTACTTTAAATTGTAGCGTCCTTCGTCGTTGATCTGCATAGCTCTTTTGTCAGCTCTGTGCGGTGGCTATTTGTTGCTGAATGAGTCGGATCTTCTCGGTGGTCTCTTGTACTAGGTTCGGTCCAAGAAGTACGTTTTCTCCAGCTTCAGTCTACCAAATCGACGAACGGCATGGTCTTCCGTAGAGGGCTTCATATGGCAGCATGCCAATGCTGGATTGTGTCGGAGAGGGAGCCGCGTAGCGGAAAAAAAAGGATTGATTTTTTTGAATCGACGTTGTGACTGTAAAAAACGACATATGCGATTTTCATGAAAAACGAAAACTATAATGATATTAATAGTTTAATACCTCTATGAAACTTGTCGATAAATTTCTAAAAATTTCGAATACATTGAAGACGACCTTACAACCTTCTCACGTATGACCTGGACGCACTACGACGATCACGATGTGTGGGCGCCGATTCCGATCGAAGTGTTCTTCCTATATTAGTTTTTTCTCACACAATGATCTCCAAAAAGGCAAAAATAATTGCCAAAGAGGAGAGGAGGCCGGCGGCTCTATTGGAGTATTAGGGTTAGATTTTTATTAATTAGCCTCCTCTTGATATATATGAATATATCAAAAAATATATTAAGTATATCTTCTCCTTCCTAAAAGGATATAAAGAGATATACTTAACATATTTAAATAAACCCACCATCTCCTAGGGCCGGCCACTTAGGAAATAATCTCTAGGTGTGCCAAATACCAAAATCACATCTGATTAATTTAATTTAATTCTCGAATGTCCTTGGTGGCAAAACCGGCATTCAAATTAAATTAAATAATTACCGAAACCAACAAGAAAAATATCTGTACATATAATGGGCTACGTGAAAGATCACGAGGAAGTATAGGACTCGAGCTAACCGTACGAGAAAATTGGATATCCCTAACTCTGTCCCCAAGCTAGATCCTTTCCGTACGAATCAGAACTTATTCCACTAAAGGTCCTGACTGAACTCCCAGTCCTAACTCAAATTATGTCTTGAGTCTC
>JAUMHN010006270.1:0-10270 GCA_032360265.1 Heliamphora ciliata | reverse complement strand
TATATATATATATATATATATATATATATATATATATATAAAATAAAAATAAAAGGAACCGGGTCTCACATGTTCAATCTAAGCCAACACATGCATAAAACATATAGAAATATGATTTTCTATCACTATTAAAATGATAACCAACACCTTACATAAAGGAGATATAAAAACAAAAGGGACCGGGTCTCACAACTCTTCCCTACTTAAGGAATTTTGCCCCCAAAATTCACTACAATGTCAAGAAGAAAACAACTTCGGGTACCTAGCACGGACTTCAGACTCAAGCGCCTATGTAGCTTCCTCAACTCCGTGATAAAACCATAGAACCTTAACATAGGCGATGGTCCTCCCTCTCAACACTTGTTCCTTCGTATTCAAAATTTTCATAGGTCGTTCCTCAAAAGATACATCTTCATCCACTCGCAACTCAGCTCAATCCAAGACATGGGATGGGTCAGGCTCGAACTTTCGAAGCATGAAAACATGAAACACGTTATGCACAAATGACAACTGAGGAGGCAAAGCTAGATGGTATGCCACCTCCCCAATCCTTTCTAAGATTTCAAACGGCCCAATAAAATGAGGCAACAACTTCCCATTATAGCCAAATCTCATCAAATCTCGACATTGCGAGACCTTCAAAAACACGTGGTCCCCCACCCCAAACTTTAAAGGCCTCTTCCTCTGATTGGCGTAATTCTTCTGACGACTCTGGGCCGTCATCAAACGTTGGCGGATCATGATAATCTTTTTTGTTATCTCCCACACTAAGTTGGGTCCCAAAACTGCGATCTCTCCCATATCTGTTTAACACACCGGCAACCTACACGGCCTTCCATTACAAGGCCTCAAAAGGTGTCATCCAAATGCTAGACTGATAGCTATTGTTATACGCAAACTCTGCCAACTGCAGATGATCCTCCTAAGAACCCCAAAAATCAAGCACATAAGCTCTAAATATGTTCTCCAAAATCTGTATAGTACGCTCAGACTAACCATCTGTCTGAGAATGGAAAGCAGTGCTAAAAAGTAAATTCGTCCCGAAAGCTTCCTGAAGACTCTGCCAAAAGCGGAACATAAAGCGCAAGTCTTAGTCGAAAACAATAGACACAGGCACTCCGTGCAATTGAACAATCTTACTAACATATAGTCTGCTCAACTTGTCTATAGAATCCCTCACACGAATGGGAAGGAAATGAGCAGACTTCGTTAGTCTGTCAACCACAACCCAAATAGCATCATGCCTCCTAGGCAATTTAGGAAGTCCAGATACAAAATTCATCGTGATATTTTTTCACTTCCACTCTGACACTTGCAACGGCTCTAGCAATCTTACTGGCCTCTGGAGTTCTACTTTCACTTGTTAGCAAGTTAGGTATCGAGAAAGAAACTGAACTGTATCCCTCTTTATTCCATTCCACCAAAACTGTCGGTGCAAATCGGTATACATCTTGGTGTCTCCTAGGTGCACTGCAAGACAAGAATGGTGAAAGTCACATAGCACATCGTTGCGGCAGATTCTAGCACAAATACTTTTCCAGTAAACCTCAAACTCTGATCCGGACTTACAACCCATCCCGTAGTGTCTCTCCCACTGTTAACACGATCCCGTAACATCTCAGCTTCCTGATCTGTTTGCTGAGTCTCCAGCACACGAGCAATCAACAAAGGTTGTGAAACCATTGAAAACAAAGTCGCACCCTCCTCTATCTCCGCGAGACACAAATCAAACTCAACAACCTCCTAGAGCATGTTGTCAGGGTTGTATACTAAGAAACCATGAATTTTGTTGGTTTTAGTATTTTATTTTATTCTTTAATAAAATTTGTTTTCTATTTTATGAGAATCTTAACGAGTAATGTATGCGATATCATTTCTTTAATGTTATGTATGGATGTCCTTTATTCTGTACAGTATTTAATCTGGTGTGTAGAGTACGGTTTGCACTTAGAAGATCATATTATAAATTTTTACAGAATACAAATTTACGGCTCACAGTTTAGATGAAATTAGACAAACCATCGGTACGACTGTAGTACAGAGTTTTAGTAGGCCTATCTTGGTTACAGAGAATAGATAATAGTATCATCTATTATTCTGACTCGCTGTGCTAGTACACTTTGTGAATTGAACATGACTACATTGGGGTAACTAATTTTATACTGACTATATAAATTAATTTACACCCATGGTTATTATAAGTGCTTATACTCTTAATCTCGAAATAATTATTATTTGCATATATTTAATATTCGTTATTTTAATTCATTAGAGGGTGCGATCTTTTATGGGTCAATAGTCCCGGTGAGTTGGATAGCGGTATTAATTATATGGTGAATATTAATTATTGACAAAATTCACGTTTCGATTATTCAGGATTGACGATACCCTATTAAGGAAGCTTATAAGTTTTGACTGGGCCAAACCATGCAGGTGAATTTAGTTATCCAGCAATGAAAAAAGTTAAGTAGAAGGGGGCTTAAGGAATTTTAAAGATGCCGATTAAATTAAATTGTCAGTAATTAAATTTAATTGGCAGGTATCGAGAATTTTAACGTGAGGAGATGAGTTAAGTATTTAATAAAATGAGCTTAATTCAAATTAGTCTTGAGATTATGGCTAAGAGTGCAGTTACAGTTCTTTAGTGGTATAAATTATAATTTAGTGTTTTATGAAAATTGTAAAAATCGCTGCAAGATTTTTATAATTATAGAAACTGTTGAGAGGTTTGCATATTTGTAGAAACTGCTGAAAGGGTATCTGAGTCACATTAGAAATTTATGTCATAATTACTTCACAGATCTCTACTATAACCCTATAAATATGCGGGTAGAAGACTCAATCAAATTCAGAAGTTATCTTTCAAGAATAAGGTTGTCTAGGTTCTGTCGATACTAGTTCTCGAAGGATCGTAACCCACAATACGTTCGGAAATTGTATCGAAAATATAATAGAAGGTCTATTCGGAGCTTCAACTCGAAGAAACAAAGTTCGTAGTTGAAGAAACTACCGAAAGATATTTATCTAAATTAACTGTGATAGCACATTTTATTTTGATCATTTGACATAAAAAAGTTTTAAATCTGGAGCTTGTTTCGACGATTGCCCTTCTAGTTTTTATTTTTCAAAAAAATCATATACAAATCAATGATCGTGACAGTTTACCTCCAACAGTACACATACGTCCACCAACTTTGTAATAAACCATACAAAAGCCTAACATGCTTTTTATCCCACCAAACACGATTTAAACACAAAGTTTAACATTTATAGCATTTTAAAATCATATATTCCCGATTTACTGTACATCCAAGCAGTACGAAATGTATCATGACTTACGGTGACAGTTCTGGTTGAAAGGGATGAAGAAAGATGTGGCATTATTTGTGTCCAGATGTCTCACGTGTCAGCAAGTAAAGGCGAAACATCAGTAACCCGCAGGTTTACTTCAGCCATTTCTGGTTTCAGAATAGAAATGGGAACATATGGCAATGAATTTTGTATCGAGACTTCCCAGTCACCAAAGGGGCACGACATTTGTAACACTCCGACCCTTCACATGGCAACGATATTGTCTGCTTTGGGCAAAAGCCCTCACAATTTTTTTCTTCATAAGAGGTTACCCATCTTTACATTGCTCTAGCGTAAGCACACTTGCCTACAGAGTTCTACTAGAATCTCTATTACCTGAGAAAAGGCCTCGTTAAAATTCGGCGCCTTAGTGATTAAATGCAAAATCCTTGCTTTGAGTAGTTTGAATCTCGCTCTAAAGCAACTAATTCAATGTTGGTGTCCACCAATTTCTGAAGCAATATGGAAGCTAATAAGTATGCTCTTCCACGAAACCATTTTCACAAAATTATTTAACTCCCTAGTCAATAGATGGATGATGAGAGAAGAAATATGAAAATATCATTTTTCAGAATGTGGGAATGTGGGTTTTCATGCTGAAATTAATACTTGGAGGTGGGAACTAATATCTAAGAGCAGAATTTTTAAATTTGAAAACATTTTTTTTTATTTTTGGTCTCTAATGTAGACCCACTAATTCAATCCTCATCACTATTCAAATAATTCTGGATACTTAGACAGACTTTTGACTCTCATTCCCAGGTCACCTCCTCTATCTCATGGTGGCACCATAAAACCTTCACATACGATAATGTTTTCCCCCGTAACACTTGTTACCGTGTGTCAAAAATTCTCACTAGCCGTTCCTCATAAGTAGCATCCTCCTCAATTTGTAACTCTGTCCAATCCAAGATATGTGATGGATCAGGCTCGTACTTACGCAGCATAGACGCGTGGAAGACATCATGTACTAAAGATAGCAGCGAAGATAAAGCAAGCCGATAAGCTACTTCCCCAATTCTCTCAAGAATCCCAAAATGACCTATAAATCATGGCGACAACTTGCCACTTTTCCCAAATCTCATCAACCCTTTCTTCGGCAATATCTTCAGAAAAACATGGTTTCTTACCTCAAACATCAAAGGTCTTCTTTTTCGATTGACATAACTTTTTTGGTAACTCTGCGCCGTAGCCAAGCGTTTTCGAATTGCCACAATCTTCTCGGTAGTCTCCCTCAGATCGGGTCCTAACATGGACGCCTCTTCAACATCTGCCCAACATACTAGGGACCCACACGGTCTTCCATGCAAATCCTTGTAAAGCTCCATCTCAATGCTAGATTGGTAGTTGTTATTATAGGCAAATTCAATTAATGGTAGGTGATCTTCCCATGATCCACGGATACCTAACACACATGCACGTAACATGTCCTCAAAGATCTAAATCGTACGCTCTGACTGACCGTCAGTGTGAGGATGAAATGACGTACTAAAATGTAAGCTCATCCCCAATACTTCTTGCAAACTCTGCCAAAAACGAGATGTGAAAAATTTTGGTAGAGCTTCCTCTATTTTTTTTGGATAATCTTAATTTATTCTTTAACATATGACAAGCAAACACAATAGTATACTCAGGCGCACTGCTTGGATCTCAACACCCAATCGCTATTCTAAGCTAATCATAAAATATCCATCTCTATAACCAAGTAATTAAATTCATCCAATAGAAATTTCCATAATCAAGTAATTAAATTCATCCAACTGAAATTAAACTATTATTCTCTTTCCACTAAAATTCTATAGAGTAACCCACAAAGTAAAACCAGAGAAAATTTAAAGTATTTATGTTCTTCTTCCAAGAAAACATCCGTTACCATATTGTTCCACTCACTAAGGCCTTTCCCTTTTGCTTGAACCTGAAAAATGTTTAATTTAAACAACATAAGTCGAAACTCGCAGGATAAAGACTAAACATAGTATTATGCATGATATGGAAGGTGTGAGTGTGGACATGCAGCTGAGTCAAATTAAACCAAATTTTTTTATAATACATAGTTAATTGTTCCCAAGCCCTCGTAAAAACACCCATAAGTTCTATACATTGTTTTAACTCATTTATCTCATACAACTTTTTCTTAGTTTTGTTATTTTCATATCCATCCAATTCATTAACCACATTCCAACTCATTCAAATGCTGTCAACATTGTATTTAATCCTTATAATTGAGATTCACATTCATCTTTCTTCAATTCCCAAGTTCATTTAATACATTTGTTAAGTTTTGAACTGACATTCGGGTGCAGCTTATAGAAACCCATGACCAGTACCGTGCATCCAGCTACGCGAAGCCAGAAGGATAATAACCCGCTCTATAACTCACCACCGAAAATATTCCCTTTACGGTTTCTCGGAGGAACGCCGATGGGTTGGAAACCTGTGCACACTTTTTCGGGGACAAACCCGATAGGTAGGGCTCCCTATTTGGGCAAGTTTTCGGTCTTTTACCGCGGAGTTAGTCAAACTCAACTTATTCCACATCCAACCGTCAGTTTCCATTTCAATTTAGTAATCCTATTTTCATTCATTTTAACTTATGGGGTAAATTTTCTAACAATCCATCTGTCGTTATATGTGAAACCCTGACCCGTTTTATTTTCTTGGCATTTTCGACACGTAGTTTATTATTTTCATTATTGCATATTTATATGCATTTTATACATAATCAGGCTTAGATATGCATATTGAGTTGGATACCGGGGACGTTGGGCGTTGTGGTACAAATTTTTTAAAAAAAAATATTTTTGCGAGCCTATAAATATCTAGTTTTAGATATTTTCAAAAGATATTTTTCATCTCTCTAGCTTTTGAAACCCTAGAAAGCTCTGCCTTCTCATTAACTTCTCGGGGGCCTGGGGCTTCATTTTTGATGATCCGAAAGCTGATCTTTGCTTTCGACACCGGGGGCTACACGTTCATCCAAACGAAATATTGCTTCAACGAAGTTCATTTTTTTTACGTGGTTCAAGGGGTCGAGTTTTTGACTCATCGAGGTAGGATCCTAAACTCTCATATCTTACAAGAATGCTACGTGTAATTGTATGTATTTTTACTGTTTAAAAATGCATGAAAAATCGATTTATGTTTCGAAAAGTTAGGTTTTGGTTTAAAATTGTTTTCGCTTGTTTTCGGTTGGATGAAATGGATTTTTGAGGTGTTTCTTTCGGTGTTTTTAGTAGTTTTGGACTTGGGTATGTCCGAGGGTATCAAAAGGGAGTTTGGTTGCTTCGATTCTAGGTTTGAAAGGGCTGTTCTAGTAGCGAGAGTCGATTTCTACCATGGTTCAGTAGGCTAGACTGGGTTATTCAATCGACTAGGTCAATAGTAGGGTGGTTTAGTCGACTGGGCTGAGGTGTTCAGTCGACTGACCTGTGTTGGGCTTTTCTGTTTCTTTTCTAATAGCTTTTCAGTCGACTGAATTATGGGGTTTAGTCGATTGAAGTGCTGTTGGGGGTTGTTTTGTTGCTTTGGGTGGTCGTGTTGTGGCTGTTAGGGTTTGTTTATGTTTTGTTGTCATCCTCATGGGTGAAGTGGGTTTGTTAGACGTGGTGTTAATACGTCGTTTGGTGTGTGACGTGTTTGGGTTTTGATTCTTTTTCTAAAGGGTGAGTTTTGGGAAAAGGATAGTGTGTTGTGATAACGTTTGTGAAAATCGGGGTTTGAGGGTTTGGAGCTAGCCTTCAAGATGGGGTTTCATCTCGGTGCTTGATGGTTGTTTGGGTTAGCGAATGACGAGTTTGTGTCGAGTTATGGGGCATGTGATGTCATTATGTGTTGTACGTGGTTTTGTGTATATTAACTCTGGTTTTATTTATGCATGTATTGCATGAGTAGCATGGGTCGCGTGTGTAGCATGTGATGTGGTTTTGTAAGACGTGGCGTGAGTACATGATTGTGTGCATATAAGCTCTTATTTTACTTATGCATGCGTTGCGTGGGTGACATATGTTAACTCTGGTTAACAATGCATAATGTGGAGCGTATATGGTCCTACGATGAAAACCTGTGAAGATGTATAATGAGGGACGTATATGATCCTACGGTGAAAATCCGTAAAGATGTATGTGATGCGTGTGTTGCATACGTTAACTCTGGTTAACGATCTGATATATGTTAACTCTGGTTAACAAGGGAATAGTTGAGGCGTATAATGGTCCTTTGGTGAGAATCCGAGAAGTTGCATGTGTTGCGTTGTGAGGATAACATGTGTTGCTTGGTAAGAGTTGCATGTGTTGCATTGTGTGGGAGGCACATATTGCGCATGAATCATCATGTATTTCATAGAATCATTTATGGGGCTCGTGACATATATCTGTGTGGCATGTAGGGCCCATGTGAGTTGATGATTGCACGTGGGGCACAATCGTATTTTATGCTTATATTGTTTTGTTTTTGAGGCTCGGACGAGTCTTAACATACACATTACTTTGCTAGTATGTTTAGCTTTTATTTCATGTTTGTCTAGTTTCTTCTAAGTTTTGGCTCACGGTGTGGGATTTGAAAATATTTTTCAAGTGCATGCGATCACGCAGGTTGATTCGGAAAAGCCAATTGGGGCAGAAGACCTGTAGTCTTCTTTTGGTTCCTTTAAACCATGTACTATTTACATGCTTTGGTCTTGGAACCGTATGTTGTAAGCTTGAGGGCATTATATTTAATGTATGCATGATTTCTTATCTTGTGAGTGAAATATCAGGTTGGGTGTTATTCTTCAGTTCTAATGCGGTTTTTATCCTTACAAAGAAAATGTTCATGCCTTGAGGAAGGATATTTAGTTTATGCTCTGCTGAGCTTCTTTTTTGTTCTAACTAAACCCTCAATAGTGGCTTTTTATAAATGTTTTTGGCTATCAAAATGGTTGTTTGTGGGTGTTTCACGTAGCCCGGAGTTTGGGGTATAACAACTTGGTATCAGAGCTCTGGGTTTGAATATCTAAGAGTCGTGGAAAGATAGTGCATCATCGCGTGAGGTTAATTGCGTGTGCTAGACTGTATGTGTTTAGATATTTTGATAGCATGAGCATGATAGTGTGTTGAATGTGTGAATGTTGTGTATATGTGAGCAAGGGGGTTGAACCTTAGGATTGATTAGTCTTGTCTTCGGGCGTTTGGATTAATAAGCTTGGAAGTCGAGTTAGAAATGCGTTTGGCCGATGTTTTTTTTGGCAAGGAATCTAAATAGGTTATCCAGATTAACTTGTTGCGCTTGTCGGTTCTCCTCGGTATATGGGGTTTGTTTAGCATGAACCTATGTGGCTACGTGTTGGCATGCTTATGTGGTTAGTGTTTATGTTTATACGATGTGTTGCGTCTTATGTTCTGTATGTTTTGTCCTTTCTTTCATATAGACGTGATGTCTGCGCGGAGTGGACGAGGCCGTGGTCGAGGCCGTGGCCATAGTTTAGGCCAAGGGGATATGCCAATCCCTAATGCTGGGGATGCAAATGCTCCCCAAGGACCTGTTGATGCGGTAGAGTTGCCGCTTGCGCCGGTAGGCTCCATTGGCCAGCTGGTTGAGACCTCTAGAGGGAGAGAGAGAGAGAACCGAATTGAGAGCAACGGTTGCGATGCGAGAGTTTAGGCGTCTTGACCCTCCTACCTTTGTTGGGGATCCTAACCCTACAGTGGCTACAGAGTGGTTGGAGCTAGTGACCCGGATCCTTAATATATTACAGATAGTTGAGGAAGATCTACGAGTTTCTTTTGCCATTTTTCAGTTAAGAGGGGATGCTCACGAATGGTGGAAATACGCCCAGAATACCGTGGAGGGCACGTAGGCAGCTTTCACAGGTGTTTTTCTGGAGAAGTACTTTCCGACTTTTTCGAGAGATTTGTACAGAGATGAGTTTTATGCTCTCACACAGGAGCGATCAGTATTGTGCAGTACGATGCCAAATTTATCAATTTGTCCCAATTTGCACCAGAGTTGGTGGCACAGATGAGCTACGGTAGAGGAAGTTTGAGCGTGGTTTGAGGCCAGTGATCAGGGAGCACATAGCAGGGATGAGGCTGCGTGTTTTTACGAAGCTGGTGGAGTCGACGGCGATGATCGAGAACACCTTGAGCGAGACTCAAGGTTCTAAGGAGGTTAGGGCACCGTAGGGCGGAACAGAGGCACAGTTAGGTAGGAGTTCCAACAAGAGGCAGAAGTTCTCTGGCCCTAGTTTTCGTCCACCTGGATTACCACGGCAGCTTTCTGCACCAGCACCATTAGTAGCTTCGTCTTGGAGGCCAGAGCAGAGGGAGGTTAGATGTTATCGGTGTGGACAGCTGAGACATCGTGTGCCAGATTACCCACAGCCGGGGCAGTTCTGGGATCCATAGTTGAGGCAGTCCTAAGGCCCAATATCGATTCTGTAACGATCCGGTACAGACCCTAGTTGTGATAACCCAATTAATAATGACCCGTGTAAAGACCCTACTCGAACCCTAGTGTTACTGACAGATAGTCCACGAGACCATAGGACACAGAAAAAGTTCAGAACCCTAACTTGAATCGCAAACCCTAAGTTCGGCCTAAAAACCCTTAAAAGGTTCAAAACACAGGCAATAAAATCCTAACACCCGGAGAATCTCCTAACATTCTAAATGAAGTAAATATCATAAAATAATAAATTAAAAATCAAAATCCTCATAAATAAGGTAAAATAATCGTTTTGCCCTTAGTACAGTGAAAAGCCAAAAATGATGAGAAAATAACATCAAAAATACCAAAAATGCCCCTTAGTGGCCAACCACCATGAGGGATGTGCCAAAAAGTGACTTTTTGCTTCCTTTTAACTTTAAATAATGAGAAATGTATTAAATGAAACATTATGATGATCCCAAACTTGTTGAACAAGTAATATACCTAATAATATAGT
>JAUMHN010006260.1:0-10270 GCA_032360265.1 Heliamphora ciliata | reverse complement strand
CCACCTTAAGTTAATTTACTCGTGAACTAACTTCAATTCTTTATTCAATAATCCTCAAATTAATTGCAATATATATACATATATAAATATATAAGCATGATTCAAACCTATTATTTAATTTAATTATGATGGAACCACTTGTCCTTACAATAGAATCTTGGATTCTTCTATAAAAGTTTCTCAAATCACCATAGTAATCTCAAACCAGAAGGTCCGTAATTAAGACTTGAGATTAAACTTTCTTACTCATCTAAATTAACTTATGAGTTAAACCAAATGAGTGGATCATCGATTCTAACGCATAACACTCCTTTAACCTAGATCGCAAACTTCAACTCTGAGTTTTTTTTTTTTACTTTCCATTCTCATCACCTTCTCACTTACAAATTTATCATTGAATGTTGCAAACCCAATAAATTAAATTAGTAATATAAATTCAATGTCCATGAAAATTTATGCTTCACCACAGCCTAAACTAGGATATGCGCACAGTTTCCCCAAAGTAGAGTTCAAATCATCCATTTTGTTTTCAATCTTTAATTTATCAAGTTGAAAGGTTTAAGTAAACATTTAAGGGTTCTAATATAAACGTTTAACTTGATTTTCTTATATCGTCATCCAAACTAGGATTTAGGCATAGAAAGTTTTTTTTGATTTTCTAAATTAAACCACCCATTAATTATTCCAAATTTTGTCTTCCAACATTCCACCACTTTTATCCATTGCCAGTCAAGTTAATATAGTATTTAACTCCAATTTTATGATTTCACATCTCATAAGTTAAATTCTGCATCCAACAATTTTGACTAAACTCCAAATCTCGCTCGAGGAATTTATTTATCTTATCATATATATATATTTGCTTGTTTTTGAATTAATTTCAAATTAACGATTAAACAAAGCCTAAAGTAACAAGTCATAAATTAATTATATTCTTGATCAACATTCCAAGTTTCACAATTTAACATTTCAAGAGTTAGGTTAAAACCTTTATCGTCTAATTAATCCTTCAATTTACCCAATTTCATAGTTCACCCATCGATGCGTAAATCTATCCAATAAGAAAGACGCAAACCCCCAAATTTTGTCCAAGCAACTTATTGTATGTCCCAATTTCATCAAATCTTTACTTTGCCACATACCCATACCAACCAAATCACGTTTTACACATACAAAGTTTTCAAATATTTAAGTTGAACCAACATTCTAACTCAATCTCACATATTAGTAAGTTACTATGGTTAATTAACTCATTAATTGCTCTACTGTCATCTCCATATTTAATCAATTTATGGAATTCAATCTTACACATCATAAATCTAACTAGGGTTTCGGTAAAACCTCTCACATTGTATGATTTCAAGGTATTATCATAAAAATCAACTCATATCATTAGCAATCCATCAAGAATAGTCAATATTCTACCTCATGAAAGCTAGAATCGCCAAAAGCCCCAAAACTTCGAAACCCTAGCTTCTTCGACCCAACGCACGTCCGACTCCTAGGTGGTTCGACCTCAAAGCTCTGCTAGCGTGTAGCTTGAATCTCACTTTAAAGCCTCCAATTTCATGATTGAACAAAGAAATTTTCGGATTGAGGCTTGCATCCATGCTTTCGCATATGCCATAGATGGCACAGAGGAAGAGAAGAAGAATTCGAAGATGAAGACGCCGGCGGCGTTGACTGGGGATGGCCGAAGCGTGGTCGTCGATGGGGAAGGGTGGGAAAGGCGGCGCCAGCGGTGCAGTGGCGGATGGTGGCACGGTGGCAGCAGGTCGCGCATCGTGCGCGCCTGGCCTCTCCCTCTCAGTTTTCTCTGTTTCTCAGCTTCGGCTGAGATGAGCAGGGGTCTTTATTACCCTTTTTTTTATACACATAATATATTTTTAATTACACAAACCCATCATATTTTATTTCTCTAATTCAATTTAAATTGAATTCAAATCATTTAATCGAAATTTTCGAGCGTCATTAAATAATTTAATATCTCGGGTCTCCACTCGTGCCAATAACATACAACATACGCCATTAATCATCATATTCCATTTCCGTGAACTTAAGTGCATTATTAAAATTAATTAATAAATAATAATAAACACGCTGGGTCTCTACAGTCACTGCCTGAATGTTTTAAGCCGTTCTGTCTGAACTATACCATGAACAAGCTCAACTTTTCATTGGCAAAACTTTTTAAAGAACTTCAAGCAGCTGAAGGTGTTCTTAAGACGATTGGTTCTGTGTATGTGACGGAGAAAAGTTCTTCACCTAAGCCTGTCACGCCCCAACTCCCGGGTCACGTGAACTCCACTTGATAACCCAACATTAAAGAATCACCGAGGGAACTCCTTTGTATACAACTCTATTTATAGTTAAAACTTTTGAATACTTGGATATAATTCATTTTAAAAGAAGTTCCCTTCTAAAACTTCAAAAATGTTCTAAGTCTATTTCTTAAAAATTTCGGCAGAATTTTCTTTATTTTCTAGACTATCCCAATTTTCCTGTAAACCTGTTAAACTCCAAACACAATTTATACATAGGCTCCGCCTGGATTCCATTTCTCAAACACAATCAAAACTACTACAATCATTCACATCCAATCACATAACAGGTATATCAATTCTCAAAAGAAATTAAGCCATACAAGTTTAGGCTACATAGTAATCAACATCCTCCAAACTATTGTAGGTATCAACCATACAATTGTAAAATTTATAGTCATCCAAAGAAAATTCTTACTTTCATAAATTTATACAATGTGAAATTTCAAAGCGGATGTATTTCACCTAAACTTGCATATATAATTACATATTTAAATTCTTTAAAGATAACTACATGTCTCCATCATAAAGAAAATAAATTTTTACACACTTCATTCTTCAAAACCTCAGAATGTCTCTACGTCTTCTCTTTGTATTAGAACCTGAAAAAAATTTAATATAGACAACCTGAGCCAAAACTCGTAGGATAAAGACTAATAAAAGTGTAATGCATGATTTATGAGGTGTGAATGACATACTATAATGCAAACACAATTAAGTCATGTTTTCTAACCAATTTTTTTTATTTGTTGTCTCTTCATTCTTTATGTACTTACTCTTCTTTGTTAAATCATTCAACCTTCACTCAATTTAAACTTTCTCAGTCGCATATCTCATTTTACTTGTTATCTTTTTCGAAAGATTATAAGTTCACACTTTATTCATTCCCATTTAAATTCTTCCATAACTTCACACCTTTTATTAGCAATAAATTACATTTATTATTATTAATTAAACCACTTCCCTTTCATATGTAACCATTAAATTTTTCATTGCTTCCCCTTTCTCTTTTTATTACATTAATTACACATTCTCCTTATCATTCTTAAATTTCTTGTCTTTACTTTACTTATTTAACCATTAACCTTTTTTTTTCTTAATTAATTTCCAATTATTAATTCAACTTTTATCCATATTGAAACCATCACTTTCTTTCACATTCTTCCATTCTTCTTTCACGTTTCACTTTCAATTTAATAAACCAAATACTGAACCGATGTAGGGTGCAGCTTATAGAAACCCCTTCCTATTCTCCCAATAGGCTACGCGAAGCCATTGGTGAATAGATAGCTCTATAACTCACTACTATAATTATCAGATATCCGTGTTGGGTGCAGCTTATAAAAACCCCTCCCTATTCTCCCAATAGGCTACGCGAAGCCATTGGTGAATAGATAGCTAGCTCTATAACTCACTACTATAATTATCAGATATCCGTGTTGGGTGCAGCTTATAAAAATCCCTCCCTATTCTTCCAATAGGCTACGCGAAGCCATTGGTGAATAGATAGCTCTATAACTCACTACAACAATCCCGTTTTACGGACCTCAGCCGAGGGAACACGGTACCTAAATCCATTTTACGGGGGCTAACCGAGGGAACACAATAACCAGGTTGCGCAATTTTTTGGTCTTTCACCGCGGGGCTAGTCAAGCCCAACTTATCACATCCATATCAATCATTCTCGGTTCAACATTTGATTCATCATATCAGTATTCATTAATCAACTGGGAGTCCATTTCTCCAATTCACAATTTTTCATTATATATCATTACATCAAACATAAGCATAAATACTCATAACCGTACCATTTATTGATTTTCTCAAGTCCCATTACTTAATTCTCATATTCATACAACCCAAATTTTATAGCAATCAAGTATTGATCCATTCAAATTTTAAGCGTAAGTTCAATATTTCTTTCACTGTACATCATTTATTATCCAATCAAGAATTCATTTCATTTTCTATTCAATATCGTAAGCCTTGAATCAAGTGTTGTATCATTACCCTTTAAATATCATTTCATTAAAATTCAAGATCCATTTAAATCATAAGCTCCACACATGTTCATAATTCATTCATTCAACATATAAAGTAATTTCGTCCAATCATAGTTTAATCATGATTTCCTTCATTTAACACCTTTTTAATTTATTTAATCAATTCTATACAATAACTCATGAACATGTCAAGAGTCCCTTATTTCTCAAATTTGTCTATTCATTTAATTTGAATTTATATACATTTAACTTGAATTAAGAATGTTTGCAGTTTCAACATTATACAATCATGCTATTTATAACTATATGAATCAATCTTACTATGTATTTTCCTTCTTTCAACATCATAACATAAATATCTATTAACAACTTCTTAGGGATTTATTTATTCTTTTTCCTTATTAACTCAAACAAGCTCTCATACGACTATAACAAAACCCTACCCATAAAAGCCTCAAGCACCAGCTCACTTGTTTCCTTTATTAATTACTTCCCTAAGTCTAGATTGTACATTTCTTAACCGTAATCGTCACTTTATTCAATCAATCATATTTTATCACTTATACATGTAACATACGCATATTTTTATTGACTTACTCCTGAATTCATCACTTAGCGTTGGGTTCCTTTAAATAGTTCATCTCACCGTTATATAGTTACTGTCATTAGGGAGGCAAATTTATCTAGGTTTCAAACTAACTTTTAAAATCAGCCATTTCATTATCATTATTATATACATATATATATAACTATTCTTGTATTAATTTCTTATCTTGATTCCCATATTTAATTCAACAGATCAAGTCTCAAATTTACATTAACTCATTAGCTTCAAGTTTACTAATTAATTAATTGTCATCACCCACACTTTAATCATTCGGGAACCATGCATTAAAACTCACAATGTAGGTTAAAGCTCAATGTATCATATAACCAACTGAATAACCTCATCCATCTTTCAGTCTTAACCGGATTAGTATCAAACACAAGTTCAAGCTAATTTCTTTCATCCATTAACATTATTGTTGTCCAATTCAAGGTTCGCCTTAATCAGTAAGGATTTCCCATCAATCACTCATCAAACCACCAAATCTTAGTCTGGAATTTATTTACCATTCAAAATTGCTCATTAATACTCATAAGTTCTATGTTTACGAATTTAATTTCCCCACAACCCTTAATTGCCTAGATCCCACGAACTTAGATACTGAGCAATGAATCTAACCTTAAATCAATTGGCAATCCCTTATAAGGTTCTAACTGTTCTCATTCGATAGTCACAACTTAAATCAATTATATGACAGTTAACTAAATTTTCGTAAAAGTCTTCTCAATCTCAAGCTAACCCATGTCCTCGACCCATACCCACCAATTATTTAGTAGCACCTTTGTATCCATTGCTACCACACTCCAATTCCCTTAGGTCAGACCTTTACTATAAAAATTTAATCCCAACATCCCACTAACGAATTAGAATTTTGCTTAACAACTTGAATCATGAGGGTTTTGTAGAATTGATTAACCAAAATCAACACAAATCAAATCAAGGCACTTAAACTAGTCAAAATTCTACCTGTAGAGCAGACGCCTCAGAGTTGTGCCAAATTTGCCATCTCAGGGTTTCGGCCACTAGTAGGTTTCGGCTTCTTATTTGAGGTGGCTTGAATCTCAACCGCTAGCAGCCAACTTAGAGTACAGGATCCTTGATTGCTGAAACAGCTAGGTCTCCAAGTTTGAGCTTCATCATTGGCAGAGATGAGAAGAACGAAAATGAAAAAAAGGGAGGTGCGGCACCGAACAGGGAAGGAGGGGGTTTTTGTTTGGCTTTTGATTCACTCAATTGCTAGCTTCTCTAAGCTTTCTAAAAACGAGATTGACTCTCGATGTTGTTCTTTTAAGTTCCCAACTTCTTCGAATCTATGGAAGAAAATGAAATAGAGAGGGGAAGAAGAAGAATAGGGGGTCAGCGCTACTGGTGGTGGGGCTAGGATGCGGTCACCGGCGGTCGCGGTACTGGCTGGTGGTGGCGCCGACGTCGTCGTTGGCTGGCGGCTCGGCTGGTAGCGCATTGTGCGCTGGTAGCTTGCTCTCGGGCCCTCTCTATTCTCTCTTTCGATGGCTGGCGGATTGGGGGGTTTTCCCTCCTTTTATGCTTCTCTTCTCTCTCTCTCTCTCTCTCTCTCTCGATCCCTCTTTCTCTTTCTCGATCCCTCTTTCTCTTTCTCTCGATCTCTCTTTCTCGATCCAACTCTCTTAAGGGACCAAAAGCTGATGTGAAGAAGCCGAGAGACAAGTGCTATCACTATAACCAGTTTAGGCATTGGAAAAAGCAGTGTCCAATTTTTCTCAGTAAGTAGAACGAACAAGATAATTTCTATTCACTGGTGGCTGAAACATGTTTAGCAGTGTTATCTACCAGTACCTGGTGTATTGATACAGGAGCCACTAATCATATCTGCAATTCTTTGCAGGGGTTCCAAGAAACCAAACAACTCAGTGATGGGAAAATATACCTGTATATGGGCAATAATACAAGGGTGGCAGCAGTTGCAGTAAGAGATATCACTCTCAATTTTAGTAGTGATAATATACTACTTCTGAAAGATTATCTTTATATACCTTCGATTAGAAGAAAAATTTAATTTTAGTTTCGAGTTTAATAAAGAACAAATATTCTATTCATTTTGATGACTCCGTGGTTATGAAGAAATAAATAAACATTTTATTTGTTCTGGTACATTGGTGGATGATCTGTGTATCGTATCTTCCATCTCTCCTACATTGCAACTAATTGAATTGAATAACACATCTAATTTACCAAATAAAAGAAAGTTTCCTTCTAAAATGAACCAAACGTTTCTTTGGCACTTATGCTTGAGTCATACTACTCTAAAAATGATAAACAAACTGGTAGCAGATGAGCCTTTGAGTACATTAGAAATGGAGGCACTTTTAGTCTATGAATCTTGCTTAGAGGATAAGATAACCAAGATGAACTTTGATGTATGTGGTCCTATAACAATTTGAGCTAGAGGTGACTTTGAGTACTTCGTCAGTTTTATTGATGACTACTCAAGGTGTGAATACATTTACTTATCGCACCGTAAGTCTGAAAGTATTAAAAAATTCAAATAATTCAAGACAGAGGCGAAGAAGCGTCTTGGTAAAAGTATCAAATCACTACTATTCGACTGTAGTGGAAAATACCACTCTGGAGAGTTTAGGGACAACTTGTAAATAGAAGGGATTATATCCCAGTTGACTTCACCTGGCACTCCGCAGCAGGATGGTGTAGTAGAAAGAAAAAATAGAACTCTTATGGAGATGGTAAGTGTTAGGGTTAGTATACTGAAAATCATGTTTTTAGTTTTCAATTTTATTTTAATAAAATTAATTTTTTATTTTATGAGAATTTTCATAAGTAATGTATTCAAATTATTTCTTTGTTATGCATTGATGTCCAGTATTCTGTATATTATTTAATCTGGTGTGTAGAGTACATCTTACACATAGAAGATCTGATTTTAGGTTTTTGCAGAATATAAATTTTATGTTCACAGTTTTGATGGAAATAGACAAACCATTGGTACGACTGTAATACAAAGTTTTAGTAGGCCTGTATTGGTTACGAAAAACAGATAATAGCGTCGTCTATTATTCCGACTCTCTGTGCTAGTACACTTTCTATGTACTAAACGGGACATTTGGGATAATTAATTTTATACTGACTATATGAATTAATTCACACATCAAGGTTATTATAAATAGTATTTATCCTCTTAATTCCGAAATAATTATTGATTTGCATATATTTAATATTGGTTATTTTGATTCATTAGAGGGTGCGAACTTATATGGGTCTATATTCCCGGTGAGTTGGATAACGATATTATTTATATGACAAATATTAATTATTGACGGAATTCATATCCCGAAAGATCGAGATTGACGATACCCACTTAAGAAAGCTTATAAGTTTCGACCGGGCCAAACCTTGCATGTGGATTTGATATTCCGACGGTCAAATAAGTTAAACGAAATGGCTTAAGGAATATTCAGATACCGATTAAATTAAATTGTCAGTAATTAAATTTAATTGACGGGTATCAGAAATCTTAACGTGTGGAGAAATTATAAGTATTTAATAGTAAGAACTCAATGCTATATGGTTTTGAGATTATGGGTCAGAGTGCAATCATAGTTCTTTAGTGGTGTGAACTGTAATTCAGTATTTTATGAAAATTGTAGAAATCGCTGCTTGTATTTTCATAATTGCAGATACTGCTATGAGGTTTGCTTAATTGTAGAACCCGCTGATACGTGTCTGTGTTCCACTAGAAGTCTTACTCATAATTACTCTCGGATCCCTGCTGTAGCCTTATATATGCGGATAGGCTGAATCAGTTTCATAACTTGTCTTTTAAGACTAAAGCTATCTTGGTTCTGTCGGTACGAGTTCTCAGAGGATTATAGCTTACACTATATCCGGTGATTGCAAAAGGGAATACAGTGGAGGATCTGACATGTGAGACCTTGACTGTAGCGGCCTGGTACGAGTTTATTAACATTTATTAGTTACTCTAATATAAATAAAATTTTCAGAAATGACTTTTGACAATACTATGATCTATTATGTGCGGTCGGGGTGTGTTGGGACACTGAAAAAAAAATAAATAAAAAGAAAAAGAAAAGAGGTTTAGATTACATCTCAGCCGAAGCTGAGATGCTTCTGGAGGAGTAGAGAAGGAAAATCGAGAGAGAGAGAGAGATCAGGAGAGACGGATCGAGAGAGAGAGAGAGAGAGAGAGAGAGAGAAGGATCGAGAAGAGATCGAGGGAGAGACAGAGAGAGTACAAAAATCGAGGGAGAAAGAGAGACGAAGGTGAGAGCGCTCGTCAGCCCGTGCAACGCATTGCCACCATGCCTCCCTCGTCTCATCGCCACGAATACCGGCATCGCCTTTGCCACCTAGCACCGCCGGCGAGCTCACCCTGGTCACCACCAGCCAACGCCGCCAGTGTCTTCGTCCTCCGTTCCTCCGTTTTCGTTTCCTACCATGGATAAAGCTCAAAGTTTCTAGATCTTCCAATCACTCAAATTAAGGAGGCTAAGCCTAAATCTGAGAGCTATCAAAGGTGAAGAAAAGCAACGAAAGTCAAAGATTTCCCCAGACCCGCGGTATGGTTTTGTTTTAGCCGTAACTAGCTTTTTCTTTCTTTTCATTCCCCATGAAAATTTATCTAAACCCTAGCTTTTTTGTTTACAAATAATGGAGTTACACCTGGAATTGGAAGCCACCAGAGGAGAATTGAGGCATAATCAACTTCGTGAAGCCAAAACCCAATCTGGCCGAAACTCTAAGTTTTGAAAATTTGGGTGACATTCTGAAATTGGGTTTCTCCAACAAGTAGGATTTAGATTGCATTTAGTGTTTTGTGTCGATTAGTGTTGATTTTATTTAACTACCTCATGAGATCCTAATTTGTTAAGAAATTGAATAAGATTTTAGGTTGTCTGATTTGAGGGTTATGACAGTTGACAGATTTTATGAAATTGGGATCTAATGTTGGTAGTTTAAGTAAAGTAATTCGGTAAACTATGGTTTGGATATCATCTTTGTATTGATTTATCTTGGAATCACATGGAACTTTAAGACTCCAAAAAGATTGATCAAGAATCTAGTTAATTTAAAAAGTAAATAGGTTAAGCTCATAATGGTTGATGGACATGGTAAAATAGAAAATCATGATCGGTACAAAGCTAAGAACCTATAACTCAATCAAAAGGGTGACCTCTTAATATTTGATCAGTAAAGAAAAGTTGTTAGCCCAAGGGCTTCTTTAATTGATTTTGATGATTTTAATAATTTATTTTCTATAAATAATCGTCTTTAATTGCATAATAATTCTAAATTCCAAAATGAAAGTGTTAACTCATTTTGAACAA
>JAUMHN010006249.1:0-10270 GCA_032360265.1 Heliamphora ciliata | reverse complement strand
TATCAAGATGTCGATTAAATTAAATTGTCAGTAATTAAATTTAATTGGCAGGTATCGAGAATCTTAACGTGGGGAGAAATGGTAAACATTTAATAATAGGAGCTCAATGCTATATGGTCTTGAGATTATGGGTCATAGTACAATTATAGTTCTTTAGTGGTCTGAACTGTAATTCAGTGTTTTATGAAAATTGCAGAAACCGTTGCTAGTTTTTCATAATTGTAGATACTGCTATGAGATTTGCTTAATTGCAGAAGCCGCTGATATGTGTCTGTGTTTCACTGGAAGTCTTACTCATAATTACTCTCTAGGTCCCTGCTGTAGCCCTATGTGTATGCGAGTAGGCTGGACCATTTTCATAACTTGTCTTCTAAGATTAAAGCTGTCTTGGTTCTGTCGGTACGAGTTCTCGGAGGATTATAACCCACACTATATCCGGGAATCGCATAAGAGAATACAGTAGAAGATTTGACAAGAGCTTCAACTCGGATTCAAATAGTAGTTGAAGATTCGACCGGTAAAGAGGTATTCTTCTAAATTAACTTTGGATGCACGGGTTTTATTTTGATCGTTCGTCATCAAAAGTTTTATCTGGTGCTTGTTTTGGCGATTACCCATCCAGTTAATTTTTTTCGTTAATCGTTTGCAAAAGCAAAGATCTTGTCAGTCTTGCCTCCAACAAAAGCATCCATTTAATGTTGACCCATATTTCCCTTTCTTCGGTTCTTCCATCCCTAACTTGTACCCCATCCTATACCCATGACGATTGTGATCCACGGGGATTGGTTCTGAGATTCTTTGCAAGTGCTTGCCTAGTCCTGTTCCTAGAAAATAGAACATTCCCTTCATCATCGCTACGACTTTTGGGTTCACATAGTTTTTCTCCTCGTTCATCAGAACTTGGATAGCCCTAGTCTCATTGAAGTCAAACCCATTTAGAAGGAGATCCTCCTCCTCGTGCAAGATCTCAAGTAGCAAGGTAGTGTCATTGATTGGAATTGGTAAGCCAGTTTCATCCATAATGGTGACAGTTACTCCTTCCTTGATCAGTTTCACCTTTTGGTGCAATGCTAATAAAGCTGCTCTAATTGTCGAATCATGTATCCATAGTCTTCCCAACAAAAGATTAAATGAGGCCGGCACATCGATAACATGGAACTCTACCTCACTTTCCATTGTTCCAACCGAAAGTCACCAATCCCAACACGTCTCTTCTCGTATTGTCGTATGCATGTACCTCTTGCGTGCTCGGCTTAAAGTCTTGCATCTTCAATCCCAAACAATAAGTAGTTCACAATGGGCTTACATTTAAAGCTGAATCATTATCGACTAAAATGACTGACACCCACTTCCCTAAACACTAGGCGGTTAGATGTAAAGGCTTGTTGTGATACGGCCCCTCGGTCAAAAAATCTTTGTCACTGAAGGTGATAAGATTGGACTGCTTCTTGGGTATAAGCATTCCAATCTACTGGTTGGGAGAGACATCAATTGGTATGTCCACATTGTTCAAAGCTTTCAAGACGGCCTGTTGGTGCTTATGGGATGCCACAAGTAGTCCCCAGATACTCACTTTTGCATGCGTCTTCTTGAGGTACTTCAAAACTATGCCTTCCTCTTCACTGTTCTGTTTCTTTTCTTGCTTTCTTGATTCTTCTATGCCCCTACTCGTCTGCCCATTCTCTAATTGTGCGGGCTTAAAATGCCTCTCGTATTGTGTCAGATGTTCTATCTGTTCTTTGGGTTCCCAAAGACCTTCAAATTGGTCGGCTATTTCTTAAATTTTGACCACCGGGTATCCTTCCTCTTGGAAGGCCCAAAAATCGTCTGTGCTAACCTTTTCTCCATTAACTCCTCCATCTCACCAGAGATCCTCCTCGATTCCCATTATATTTTGTGAAAACCAATGAGATTTTTCACCGATATCGATCTCTAGTTCGAAGTGTTGTGGTAGTGATACCTTATCAAACGGGTCTTCATAATTATATGATGGGGGAGGATCCCAAGGTTCTCACAGGCCACCATGGTCATATGGTTCTTCCACAATCGGATGCCACATCCTCTCCTTCGTCTTATTCTATATTCATAAATTCTTGCTCTATTTCTTTCAACTCCTACTTGTCGTTCTTTTCTTGGTATTCCACTTTGAGAGAGCATAAGACTGGCTCCTCAGGTAGAGATGTCCTCGATTTTGGCTCATGAAGAAGAACGATGTATACGGAGGGGTTAAACACAAAACTCATAGTTCCCAACAAATTCACCTGGGGCGAGTTATCCTCTTTATCTATGTCTCTTCAGCTTTAAAACTTGGCTTGGCGTTCCCATACCAAGCTGCCCCTCAGTGCTATGCTATATCATTGCTCGAAATAGTCAGGACATGCCATTTGATGTAAATTCCAGCTTCTCCCAACTCATCTAATGCCCCAAGGCCGGCTAAATCCTCTCACATGCGTTGGATTTCTTTATCTTCTTCATCGTCACCATTGACAGGGGGGGACTTCTTTTTCATAGACGATAAAGATAGGGAAATTATCAAGACCATCATCTATCAGATCCTGAATAAGGTCGTTTATCAACAACACTTCCTGACCAAACAACAAAATCGTAGATGATTTTGGTTATGTTACGGAGACTATAAATTTTGTGGGATTAAAACTTTTTGACCCTCCTTCAACGGCGTTCACATTCAATTAATTTGCATGGTTCGACAAAGGATTGGTGGTAACATTCGGTTTTGGAATAGCGGTCGGTGGAGGGATCACCTTGTTGTCTATCAAATTTTGGATCTCGTGCCGAAGCCTCATGCAATTGTTGGTTAAGTGACCGTGCCCCCTGGTGGAAGGCACAGTACTGGGTTAGATTATATCTAAGCGGTAAAGGGTTTGGAGGCGAGATTGGCTACAAAGGCTTTAGGAGACCCCTTTCAATTAGACGGCTCAAAATAGAAGTTAAGGGTACAATGAGTTAGGTGAAAGTCCTCTTTTAGTTTCGGGGTTGATTTTGGGTAGCTAGCTTGATTTGGATTAGAATTTAGCAGGTTCACTTCATAGCTTATGTTCACGGCATTGGTGGCATTGTTTGTATTGTTGGCATATGGCTTTTGAACCGTTCTTTGGCTCAATTCTCCTTTCTTAATATCCCTAGACTATAGTGCATCTTCTATTTGTATGCCGGCATCAAAAACATACTCAAATGTCATTAGCGGCTGTGTTATCAGATATTTTCAAAACTGTGGCTGTAAGTTCTTCACCACCATTCTCACTTATTTCTTCTCAGTGGGTTGGTTTGTCATTTTTGTTGCCTTAGCCCTCCATCGGGTCAAAAACTCAACAAAGGATTCTTTGGCCTCCTGCCAGGTAGTCTCGAGTTCTTGAGTGGTAACATTGAGCTGGATGTTGTAGCTATACTGGTTAACAAATGTAGTAGCAATGTCCTCCCATGTTCTCGTCTTTATAGCATCCAAAGACATAAACCATTTCTGAGCAGCTTCTAAGAAAGACCGTTGAAAGAGTTGAGCTTTCAACTGGTCATTGATATCGATTGGCGACAGAGTTCCCACATACATCCTCAAGTAGATCCTCGGATCTCCAATTTTGTCAAATTTCTCCATGTCGGGCATCTTAAACTTCTCGGGAAGCTTAGCATCGGGGAATAAACAGAGTCCCTTGACATCCAACATGTAGTTCTCAACTTCTCAGGCTTTCCTCAAAATCTATTTCAGTTAGTCAACCTTATTAGACATGATCGACACCTTCGTGGCTTGAATTTTTTAGATTCCCAACTGGACGGGCTGTGCAACTGCTTGTAGGGATCCCTCGGGTCCCACATTATCGTCCCAAATATTATCTCCTATTCCATCCTTTTGGTTATTTGAAACAACTACATTGGGGTCTATAACCCGAGTATGTAAAGCTTGGATCCGAGCTTGACACTATGTCTGGATCCTAGCCTGATTGGTCATTGCAGTGGTGACTCCCTCAATTGTCCACTGTAATTCCAAAATTATCCTCATCATATCTACCATAGTCAATTCTGGGTTTGCCATCGGTAGTTGCAACTGATATACACGTCTGAGTCTTCCACTCGGAGATCAGGCCCAAGTGCGTATAGGTTCTTCTCTACTCAGAGCTATTATCCTAGGTCTCTGAATTGAAAGGACTCATGTAAATTGATGGACTCGTCAGTCGGGTCTAAACTCGAAACAACGCACTCTCGACGACAAATTAGGATGGAAAAAACTAAACCTAATTGGGGTGCTAACTATACAAACAAAAATATCCATAAAAAGAAAAATCACATAACCCTAAGAGATTTATTGATCCTAAAAGAATGGGTTCCAAGAAACTACATACACGCAAGAAGGCTGGTAGGTTTGCACTTAGTGTACCACTTGAATAAAGTCAAGAATATACCTTCCAATTCCAGAAATGGTGCAAGGCATGGTTAAACGATATGTAATAACTCTTTTTATCACATCTATGGGAGCATGTGGCCAGAAAGCTTGCTGGCTTTCCTAACATAGCCTTGTGGCAGTAAACTGACCGAGGTATCGGGTAGGCAGAGTAGGAGTTTGAGAACCAAGCACACAAATATACAAAATACAAATGTAAATACAGATGAAAAGTTTACAACCATAACCATTGATATTTCAAGTTAAGCCTTCTTATGATTTTTTTGAAAAATTAGTCCCCAGCAGAGTCGTCAGAAAAATTGTGGGATGTTTCGTCTGAAGAGGGGTACACTGGATATCTATTATTTTTGAAAAAATATTCTTTTCTTTTGAAAATAAAAAAATCTAAGGTATCTGAGCACCCTTTTTAGAAAAATGGAGTCGCCACTTGATTTTTTAGAAAAATCAAGAAAAATAAAAGAAGGATGCAAGTCTTTTTTAAATAAAAAAACGTAACCATAGAAAAAGAGGGTTCGGGGGCTAAGGTACGAAAAGGGAAGGTATTAGGCACCCTTTCTGCCCAACTGCAAGGTTGGCCTCTACTTTGTCAATATTGATTTTTGTTGTAAACTTTTTAAAGGTAACATATACAGAATGTGAGGTTAAATTAAGTTCAAACAAAAGCAAGCAGAGAAACAAAATCCTAACTACGATCCTAGGATCATGCAACTTGATTATTATTTCTAGATATGCCACACGTATCACATGTGAAAAGCAAAGTGAAAAAACATGCGAGGAAGCGGTGAGACAAACAAATAAAGGTTTAAAGGTCATACAACAATGTTTATGTCCCTAACATACTATAAACATGCTATACAGAATAACCAAAAAAGATTTGCATAAAACTCACAGCCGTAGCAACAAATGTTGTGACCATGACAAAATAAGTCACGAAAACATGCGACCGTGACAAATATAGGGTTACTACGAGAAGCAGAATGAAAAAGGTCACGATCGTGACAAATAAAAGTTACGGCCAAGGTTTTTAAGGATTCAACAAGGGTATAATCGTCATATAAGGCTTAAAACAGGCTTACATGGACAAAACATGCAGGACAGAGACCATAACTATTTATTCTAGATTAGATCTACCATCCTTCATCCTCTATGCAAGAAATATCTCAAGACAAGACATACAGATCATTGAAATGAATAACAAAATGCTTAAAACACATTTTTCATGTCACTGGCTTCACAAAACCTTACAGCCGTAGCAAAAGGAAATGGCAGCTGTGACAAATATGGAAATACAAGTTGCAGTCGTTGAAAAATAATTGGTGGCCGTTACTGTGAGTTTAATAAAACACATGACCGTGACATTGAAAGGTCGCAGCCGTCATGTTTTTATAACTACAGAACATATAGAAAAAGGGGGTGCACAGAATGGAGACCGCCTGTGATGACCTGGTATGTTTCTATTTTTAGATAATTAATTACTTGTTCTAAAATTACTAAAATTAATGGTATTGCTTTTGAAGGATAAATAGTGCATATTGTGTGCAATTGAAATGCGTTGGGACATCAAAATAATAATTTGTGGTACATTCTATGGGATCTGAAAATCAAATAATAAAATTTAGAGTTAATTAAAATTGACTTGAGGATAAATCGATTAGTGTGGAACAAATTATATAAATGTTATAAAAGATTAAAAGTTTTGACTTTATGTGGGACATTCTAGAATATTGTAGAAAAAAAGTATAGAAAATGCCGAGAATAGGGAGCACCCAGCGGATCTCCCTCACGTTCTTCTTCTCCCTTCGGCCCTTCCTCTCTCTTCCCTCGTGCTCTTTTCTGATTTTGTTGGTTCCATGAATGAGATTAGCTTTTATTTTCAAAGATTAGAAGAATCAAACCTTAGCCCCACCCCAACTGCGCGTCCCCTCTTCTTCCTCTTCTGTGGTTGTCGGCCACTGTTGGTGAGTTCGAAAGCTTGAAAACAAGCTTCATTCCAAAAATTGTGGGGCTGGATCATCAAATTAGAGGCTTTAGAGTGGGAGTCAAGCTTCCTAAATTAAGAGTATCATGTTTAAAGCATCAATGAGCCAAAATCCCCTATAGTCGAGAATCTAGGGTTCCATTTGTTGGCAAAAATTTGAGATTTAAGGCTTAAAAGATAGAATTTTAACTAATTTCAGTAGTTTGATTGCATTTGTGTTGATTTTGCGTATTAACCCCATGAAACCCTAAAGATTTAAGTTAATGAGCAAAACCCGGCCTAACTAGTTTGTGGAATGTAGGAATAAAATTTATAGAAAGTGTTTGATATGTTGAAAGTGGAACATAGGAGTAGTAACTAAGATGGTATTACTAAACAAATTGTGGGTTAAAGAGTTGGAACTATGATTTAACTCAAGGTTTGAATGGTCTCCTCCAACACCTAGTTAACTTTTATGTATTTAGCTTAATTCTTGACAATTGGGTGAGGGGTTGGGTTATGGAATTAGTAATGAGAGTCATGAACCAAGTAATTTGTTAATGTGAGAAATGAGGATGAAACTCATGACTGATTAGCAAGAATCGGTATGTAGTGAGTACAAATCCTATGGTAATTGACTGGATTTAACTAAATTTATGGGAAGGAATAAAATGGGAAGATAAGGGTCTTACCTATGGAAACTTTTCACATTTGGATGAATGAACCATGGAATTAAGTAAATACCAAACATTGATTGGTGGGTATTGGCAGTTTTAACGTACGTCATGGTTAATAGTGATTCAGAAATCAAATTTAGATTTCAATGGTTAGAGAGGGGTAATTTATTAAATCCTAATTTGATCTTAGAACAATTAATTTAGTTTTATGTTAAATTGAAGAGAATAATGAAATTAGAACACCTTATGACCACTATGAAGCATGTGAACCTCGTTAGAGCATGCTGAATATATATCCATAAAGTATTAAATTGATGAGCTTGGAATAAATTGTGAGTTGTTAATAAAATGATAATTTAATTATTTGGTAGTGAAACTGATTTAATTTCATGAAAATTGGTTGAAAAGTTAGTCTGTATAGAACTTCATGAGATTGGAAAACACATGCTAGTTAATGATTGGTAACTTAAAAGTGAGCCCCTCAGTTACTTGGATGATTGACAGATTAGTATGTAAAGACCCCAAGTTAAGTAGATAGAATGTGATAATCTATGGAAATCAAATGAGGTAGTGGCAAATGGGAACATTGATATGATTATTAACTAATGTAACTTGTCATATATATATATATATAGAAGATGAGCTAAGTTGGTGGGTTTAAACCTTGATATTCGGTATTTGTGCATATGGATAAATGGGTTATGAACTTGGATATGCCATGAATTGGTTACATGATAAATGAAGATTTAACCTACATCATGAATTTTAGTATATGAATTGAATACGATTTTGATTTTGTCATGGTATAATTATGGATGCTTGGGTAAAATGTCGAATGTGAAGTTTGTGAACTTTTACCTAGACTTCATGGCATAAGGAATATGAATTTGTAATTGAGCCAATAACAAGAATTGAAATCATTAAATAGAATGATTACATGTATTGGTGCTTTTTGAGGTAGTGATGATTCACCTCAGTGATTTGATAAATTAACTGATGGGAAATTCTTGCATATTCATGTGAACCTTGACTTAGACAAAATGAAATTAATGAATGAAAAAACCATCTTAGAATTTTGTTTCAATCCTTTCTTGTTAAATTAGAAAAGTGGATGTAACTTAATTGTTAAACGTGAAAATTGTGAACTTGATTCGGAATAAATAAGTGATATGGTTATGTGAAATGGAACTAATGGATGGTATAATGAGCAAAGTTTTTGAAATAGAATTGGGGAGAGGAACCTGTAATTGGTTGGACTCCCGATTGTGTTACTGGATAATGATGTGATATGATCGATTATGAATCGATGAATGGTTGATGAGGATTAAATTGGACTTGAACAGCTTCGCGGTAAAAGACTAGAAACTTGCGTAAGCTGGAGACCACGTGCCCACGGGTCAACCCCCGAAACGTGGATGTGTTGGTTGTTGCTGTGAGTTATAGAGCGACCCATTCACTAAAGGCTTTGCGTAGCCTGTTGGGGGAATGGCGCTAGGTTTCTATAAGTTGCATTCGACGTCAGTTCAGTGTGGGATCGAAAAAAAGAAACAAAGTTGTGAATTAAGAAATGATGAATTGGGAAAAGAAATGAACAGTTTTAATAAAAGACGTGATGAGCCAATGCTCAGTAATGAATTAAAGAGAATGGAACAAAAACGAGAACAAAGATATTATGAAAGAATGAAAATGATAGTGCTTTGTATGGTTGCATCTCATGTCACCCCTCACAAGTCATGCATTGCACTGTTATCAGTCTTTATCCTACGAGCTCCGGCTCACATTTGTTGAATTAAACATTTTACAGGTTCAAACGAAAAGAGAAGGCTTGAGGCATGTTTGAGTGCTACATGATTTTGAAGACTAGAAGACAATCACCTATGCAACTAGATTGAATTATTGTAAATTAGGAGTTTTTCTTTAATATCAAAATGTTTACACTTGTAATTGATAGATAAATTGTGAATATCTGGTTATAAAAGGAGTATGGAATAACATGCATAATGTCTTGTGTTTTCTTTTTGGGACAAATGATTGAAATGATGATCTTCACTGAATGAGGTATCTATATATTGAGGTATAATCTATGTATAGAAACATAAATGGTATGATGATTTGAATACTTCGAATAGACTTCATTAAAAATGGATGAGTGGTAAAAGTATGGAGAATGTAATTATTAAATTACTTTAAACTGTGATTGAGAGTTGATATCCAGGTTGAGCCTGAATATAAATTGTTAATTGAGCTTAACAGATTTTCAGAAAACTTGGGTTAGTCTGAAAAACAGAGGAAGCTTTGTTGAAATTTTAAGTTTTTATACATAGAATAATTATAAAGTATGACTCCAATATGCGAAAACTAGTAAGTCGATTGGGAATGGATGACAATTAAAATTGATTCTATAAAAGTGTATAGAGGTTTGATAAGGGAGAGAACTAAGTGTTTGGATTCTAAATTAGAAAATGGCAAGATCTTTTTTTGTCTTGTGGGCGCTCGAGCGGGATGGGTATCCACTCGAGCGGTGAGTGTGGTGAAAACCAAAAAGTGGTCTTTGGCAGTTGACCGCTCGAGCGGTGGTCTGTTCACTTGAGCGGATCAAGCCACTTTTAGGCCTGACAAAGATTTATCAAAACAAATCTTTCTTTTGGATTGGTTGGGCTCCCAATCCTTTGTAATTTTATTTTATATTCCGGAAACCTTATTTTTGCGAAATCAACAAATTTTTTTAACTGGCCCTTTCAATTGAAATTAAATAAATCTTGAACCTAAAACAATATTTTTCTTAAAGTTTTCTCATATAAGGGCGATAGTGTGTGATAGTGTGGGAAAGATCACGTGACCCAGGTTAGAGCGTGACACCACGGCCCATTCGATTTAAGCCAGATTAGCCACTCATTACCCAGCAAGAACATGAACTGAAGTACAAAAAAGGGGAAAGCAAAATAGAATAAGAAAAATGAAGGAAAAACTTGAAATAAACAATTAACATAAGTTTTTAAAGAGAGTTTTCATGTTTTTAGCCTTATGTAAATATCACAGTCGTGACAATAGGATATCGCGATCGTGAAAAAAGAAGGCAAAAAGGTGTTGGCCATTTGCAAAAAGGTCACGGCCATGACTGTAAGTTTAACAAAATATGTGGCTATGTTATTGAAAGATCGCGGCTGTCATATCCCTAGAACCTCAGAAAGTTTTTGATGTGCTCAATGTGCTTGTGTGCATCAA
>JAUMHN010006238.1:0-10270 GCA_032360265.1 Heliamphora ciliata | reverse complement strand
ACCATATGATTGCATATTCCTGCTTTACAGCTTATTATCTGTTTTCTATTGGGTTTCGGCTCACGGGTGGAAATTTTTTGTAAAATCATTTTCAGGTGATGATGTGGATAAGGAGTAGCTTGGTGGTGCCCGCAGTGGGGGAAGACTTTTATGATTTTTCTTCTTTTTGGTATGCCTGTTCCTGAAGACAGGTTCTGTACGCCATAAGGCGACATATTGTACGCCATAAGGCGATATATTGTACGCATGGTTGAACTGTTGTCTTTTATTTAAGAGTGATACTCTTTTGTTGGGTATTCTATTGTTTTCAACAGGCGGATTTCGATATATGAAAACTTGTATTTTCATATAAAACTGGTGTTTGGTGAATTTTCACGTGACCCCGAGTTTTGGGGCGTGACATAACCACCACCTAATCCCAAATTAATCGCGCTTCGCAATGAACCCTTCAAATGGAGAAGTGATTCACACTAATAATTATCCAGAATTATCCCTAAATGGGGTTCATACTAGCGATACCGCAATTAATCTGTCTGATGGGGAGGAAGGTTTTACTGCCAACATGCAGAATTAATTGCATCGCCTACAAACTGGTGATGGAGACCACGGGATTTATCTGTAAATAAATTTTCTCTCCCACTTACATTTTTTTTTAAATTGAGGGTTATAAAAATTCGATTTATTAAAATAAATTTTTTAATTTCGAAAACTATAGGATCTGAAAGAATCCAAAACTTCTTTCCATGTACATGATTCCAAAGATTTCGATTTGTCAAACCATCTTTTCATGTTTTAATGCGTAACAAATAAAATATCCGATGAATGCGCAGTTTTTTCTTTAGCTTTTTAGCTAACATAGTGATTAAAGGCATTCAATTATTTTATTTTTACGTTACACTTTTTTTGAAAATAATAATTTATTAAGATTAAATATTTTTCTATTTAATTATCTCCAAATCTAGAATTAATTTTCACATTTTTCATAGATATCCGATTTAATAAAAAATTATTTTAAACATGTTATTTTGTAAAAAATAAAATATCTAAATTTTTTTTAATTAAAAAAACTTAATTTTATTTTTCTTTACAAAATTTTAATTAAAATCGAAGTTTTCGAATTAATTAAATTAACAGAAATATATAAAACAGATATATATTATAGATTTATTTTAAAAGAATATATATGTTATATATATATATATATATATATATCCTTGTTTTATGATCAAAATAAAACTCTAAAGAGTTTCAGTTTCCTGCAAATAGATAAGCTTTCAGTCTTTCAATTCTTACATAAAGTTGCTTATCGGCATCCGAATCCTACCAGGATTCTTCGATAATTAGTGTTATAGATATACAACACATCTCATATCAATTATCATCAGAAAAATAGTTGCCAAGGCCCCGAACTATCAGCTACCATCGTCGGCCAAACCACCAGCCTGCTGCCAGCCTGTGCTACTAAATTTTTGAGTCCGTTGCGGCCTCATCTGAGCTCCGTTTTTATCCTCGTTTTTTTGGAACGTAGCTAATGAAATATATTATTTTTCTTCTCAAGAAATTGGTCGAAAACAGCCCAAAAAATAGGATTCGATGGCCGCCAAAACACAAAAAACGCTGTTACTCCGCAACAGCATTGACCGCCAACTTCTCGAAGCCGTCACGGCTTCATTGGAACATCAATTTTGTCCTATTTTTTTTGAAATGCAGCTATCGAAATATACTATATTTTTGTGAAAAAAATTCTGATTCGAAAACAATCCGAAAATAGCCATCAAAAGCCCAAGAAGTCACGGTGCCGCACCGCCCACCACTGCTGCTGTTGTGCCGCTTGTTTCAATTTGTTCCATGGTTGTTTTGGCTCCCAATTTTCACTCGTTTTGGCAGTAATATCCAGCAATATGATATCTCAAAGAACGCTGCAAAAATAAGCTAGAGAAACCTCGAAATGAAGTCCCGAAATAGCCTGGACAACCGACTATTGTTACCGCTCATGCCGTAGCTTTTCAACTATTTTTTATTTAAATTTTTGCTATGTTTTTTAACTATCTTTTAAGCCTATTTTACCGCTTTTTTGTGCCTAAAAAATGCTCAAAACTCACCCCGAAAAAGTCACAAAATCAAGCCAAAAAGGGGCCCCGAGCCGCCGGCCAAAGCTGCCACCCATGGGCTGTTTTTCCTTTGTTTTTACTATAATTTCAGATCTATTTTGCTGCTATTTTTATTGCAGAAATTCCACAAAAAACATACCAAAAAATCTATTTCAAAACTATGGAAAAAACCATTGCGATCTGTGGTCCAAACCACCCGAAACCACCACCGGTGCCGCCGATTATGCAGCCGCATATTCTTTGTGTTCTTGGATATTAAAGCATATTCTTAAATATTTTAAATAATATGTCAAAATAAATAAAAAATTTTACATTGAAAACCTATGTGCCGAAGGCTCACACTCGAACTAAAAAAATTTAAACTATCACCACCAACCCTCTTGTTTAAAAAAATAAATTATAATCATCATTCAACCATTCAATCAAATATGAATAAAATAATGATCATAAAATCGGAATTAGAATACTTGCAAAACAAAGTTAGTACAGTTCTAAATCTACTCAGCCCATCGATTAATCGTAAACAAAATCAAAACAGCTCTAATACCAATTGTTAGAGGCAAACTGCTAAGATCATTGATTTGTAAATGATTTTTTGAAAAGATAAAAATGGACGGGCAATCACCAAAATAGGCTTCAGATAATTTGTTTTGATGTCGAACGAGTAAAATAAAACCCGTGCCACCACAGTTAATTTAGATGAACACTTTTTAGTCGATTCTTCAACTACGAACTTTGATTTTTCGTATTGATGCTCTGAACAGACCTTCTACTATATTCTCGATGCGATTTTCAAACGTAGTGTGGCTACAATCCTTCGAGAACTTGTACGGGTAGAACCTGAACAGCCTTAGTCTTGAAAGACAATTTATGAATTTGGTTCAGCCTACTCGCATATTTATAGGGCTACAGCAGGGGCCTATGGAGTAATTATGACATAGACTTCTAGTGTAACGCAGATACCCATCTAGCGATTTTTTGCAAATATGCAAACCTCTTAGCGGTTTCTATAATTATAAAAACCTTGCAGCGATTTTTTTAATTTTCATAAAATACTAAATTACAGTTCATACCACTGAAGAACTGTAGCAGCACTCTAAGTCATAATCTCAAGACTAATTTGTGTTGAGTTTCTGTTATTAAATGCTTAATTCATCTCCCTACGTTAAAATTTTCGATACCCGCGAATTAAATTTAATTACTGATAATTTAATTTAAGGCATCTTTAAAATTTCTTAAGCCTTTCCATTTAACTTATTTAACTGCCGAATAATTAAATTTACCTGTAAAGTTTGGTCCAGTCAAAACTTATAAGCTTCCTTAAGAGAGTATCGGCAATCACGAACAATTAGGATGTGGATTCCGTCAATAATTAAGATTTTTCATATAATTAATACTGCTATTCAACTAACCGAGACTATTGACCCATAACAGATTGCACCCTCTAAAAAATCAAAACAACAAATATTAAATATATATAAATAATAATTATTTTGAGATTAAGAGAATAAACACTTATAATAACCTTAGGTTGTGAATTAATTTATATAGTCAGTATAAAATTAATTATCCCAATGTGGTCCTGTTTAATATACACAAAGTGTATTAGCACAGAGAGTCAAAACAATAGATGATACTATTATCTGTTTTTTTGTAACCAAAACAGGTCTATTAAAACTCTGTATTGCAGTCATACTGATGATTTGTCTAATTCTATCTAAACTGTCAATAACAACTTATATTCTGCAATAATCTATAATCTGGTCTTCTGTGTGCAAATCATACTCTACAAATTAGATTAAATACTGTGCAAAATAAAGAACATCCATGTATAATATTAAAAAATGATATTGCATTCGTTTACTCATTAAGATTCTCATTAAATAAAAAAATTAATTTTATTAAAATAAAATTAAATACCAAAATTAAAGAAAATCTATAATTTTTAATATATAATCCTGACAATTACGCCATTACATGCTAGCGTACTGAGTTGGTCTGATCTCAAAGATGGACTCACTCAAGTACCTCTTCGAGAACCCAACATTGATAAGAATGTTAACCTGGTGGTTGCTAATGCTAGCCGAGTTTGATTTGCAGTATATCATGAGAAAATCAGTGAAAGAGAGAACCGTTGCAAAGTTCTTGGCCGACTATCCTATTGAAGGAGAAAAAGAGCCAGAGTTTGAGTTTCCCGATGAATAAGTGCTAAAAATCGAAAAGGATCTGTGGACCCTATACTTCGACGGAGCTTCAAACCAATATGGGTAGGGATAAAGATACCTCTGATTACTCTCGATGATTCCCATATCCCTTTGGCGTATAACTTAAGTTTTGAGGATACCAACAATCAGGCTGAGTACAAAACTTGCTTACTTGAATCGGAAGCAGCCTTAGAACTAGGGGCAAAAAAGTTGAAAGTTATAGGGGACTCAGCTTTGGTCGTCTCCTAAGCGAAAGGAGAATGGAGGGTTAAGGAAGAAAGGTTGACCAGTACCACCGAGAGCTCGAAATAATGATTCCCTATTTTGAGAATGTGGCATTTACTCACGTCCTGAGACTACAAAATAAGTTTTCTGACACTTTTAGATACTCTGGCATTAGTGATAAACTTATCGCCCGGAGTAAGGATGAGACCCATGGAGATTCAGCAAAGAGATACACCCGCAATTAGTAATATCATCGCTACCCAAGAACTCAATGATGGACTACCCTGGTATCACGACATTTGAAATTTCATTGAGAAGGGAGACTACCCTTGTCGAGCCAGCAACAAAGATCAAAGAGCTATCGGAAGATTCGCTGCGCAGTTTGTGATTTGTGGGGGGGAGACTATACAAGAGGGGATATCTGGGAATTAATAAGCTCTGTGTTGACACGGAAGGACACGAGTTTATGAAAGAAGTTCACATAAAAGTTTGCGGACTCACATAAGTGGGATGATGCTGGCAAAGAAGATCCTGTGCCAATGATACTTTTGGATGACGATGGAAATAGACTGTCACCAGTTTATTCAAAGATACCAGAAATGTCAAGTTCACGTGAACCGCATCATGTGCCACCATCTCAGCTCTGTAACATGACATCACCTTGTCCATTCTCAGTTTGAGGGATTGACGTGATAAGAAGGATCACACCCAAGGGATCGAACGGACATGAGTTTATTCTTGTAGCAATTGGCTACATCACGAAGTGGGTTGAAGCTCCCTCCTACTCTGTCTTGAAAGTCTCACAGGTAGCCAAGTTCATTAAGGAGAATCTTATCTGTTGGTATGGGGTCCAGTATAAGATAATTTTTTATAATAGTTCTCGCTTCCAAGGAAATTTTTTTAGATCTCTTAGAGAAGTACAGAATCACCACTCATAAGCCTTGTAACACCCCGGTCCGGTTAGTTGACATGATCTTAGGTCATTAGAAGAAGAAAAATCCTAACTTAACCCGAAACCCTAATTTGACCCGAAAATCCTAAAAAGATTAAATACTCAGAGGCAAAACCCTAACACTCAGAAAAGTCCCGAGGTAGCTTGAATTAAGTAAATAACATAAAATATAAAATTAAAAATTAAAAATTATCATAATTAGGGTAAAATGTCCATTTTGCCCTTAGTATAGTAAAAAATCTTAAAAATATAAAATTTGACACATGGATACCCAAAATCAGATATTTGTACACAATTAATTAATAAAAGACAAAATAACAACAAAAATAACCAAATTTCCCTTGCACGGCCAGTCACCTAGAGATGTGTGTCCAAAAAGTTACTTTTTACCTTTTTAAGGTTAAAAATTATAAAAAGGTATATATATTTAGCATTATTTTGACTTAATACTTTTGATACAAGTAATATATACATAATAATATAATAATATAGGTCAACAAAAGTAAATAAATAATTATTTAAAGTCTCTACACAATAAATAAGTCAAAGTCAATTCTAGTCAAACTAACTTAATTTAGCTTAAAAGTTTACACTATTTAATTAATTACTATCAAAATTATAATAAATCACGAAAAAACTAAATTAATTATGAATACATTAATATAATAGGTTTTAGTAGGTTTAGATACCAAAAAGATATATAAAATTAATATTTTATGCATTTTCTTGCACAAAATAATACCAAAACACAATTTAATACCTAAATTAACGAAAAAACAGCTTTTGAGGCTCCCGAAACAGCCCTAGCCAAATTCCCTTGCTGCTATATCAGATTTTTCAATTCTCAAATAGCATCCACCTCCCATGGAACCAATGAAAATTGAGAAAATGCAAAAATAATACTTACATGTAATTATTATGTCTTTACTATATTTTTGTTATAAAAATACATCAAACACACCTTCTCCTTTATACATATTCGACTGAGAGAGTGAGAGACCAAAATTTTCTAAGTCCTCTCAAGGGAAGAAAGAGAGAAGAAAAAAGAAGGAAGGAATGAAAGACTAGGAAGGTTCAAGGAGGAGGCATTAGAGCTAAATTCCTTTCTGCTACATTCTTTTGAGCATCAAAAAAGGTAAGTAAATTCTCTAAAACCCGTTGATATTCTCTCATAAAATAGCCCTCAATCCATCTCTATAAACAACCCTAAAAATAAGAAACAAAGAATAACTCAAAAAGGTGTCATAGTAGTAGTTTATGGACTATTTGAGTATAATCAAGCTTTGCATGTACTTGTATGTGTATATTTTTGAGTTTTATGGCTTGAGTATGTTCTGGAATTTTGGTTTATATGAGTATAAGAAATGCATGCAAAGAAGACACATCAAAAATACACACAACATGAGCTAAGCAACCAAAACCCTAAGTAACCTGATTTTTCTGGGCTTGCTAATATTTTGTCACCAACTTTAAAATCTCATAACTAATTGTATAAAAGTGATCTTAAAGTTATTTTTATGTCCAGACCTAGATTTTTGCGTTATCTTTCATACAAAATTGATTTGAATTGATTTCGTTGGGTAGAACTTCAGATATGTCATTTTGGCCGAAGAGTGTTAGGTCTTGACCACTCTGAGTTGCAGACCTAAAACGCCTAAGTTAGAGTGAGAACCGATCTTGGGTCAAAACATGAAACATGTAGAGGACATATTTATATTTCCTTTCACTAAAACTGAGACAAAACAATGAAGTCTGGATAGGTCAAAACCCTTTCAAAAGTCACTGTAGAGATTCAGTGACTGACAGACCTCTCTGTCACACATTTTTGTGAGACCAAAAACCTAAGTTTTTAGAAGTCAAATCCACAAGTGGTAAACATGAAAAATGTATCTAACATATTAATCTAAATACTGAGTACAAATTTGTCCAAAATACCCTCGGATGATACCTCAAAGGTTTTGAATATTCTCTATTAAAAACCTTTTCTGCAGAACCTTTTTAGGTTGACTGAACCCTTTTTTATAAATTTGCCAAACTCTTAAACTTTTTCCAAACCACATGCCCTAGCACAAAACATAAAACTTGTAGAGGACACCTTAAACTAAAACCTAACCAAAATTCAGAGCCATATCCCTTGACTTGATGCCCCGAAACGGTGGCCAACATAGGCCTAAATTTTGTACTTTTCTCTGTAAAGTGCTGAATGATTTTTCCTAAATTAGATCAAATGACCTTTTTACCCTAGGATCTAACCTTAGCAGTACACATGAAAGTTGTAAGAAATATTTTTATCTAATTGGTGTTCAAATTTTAGAAATTAAATCCATGTTTAGGTACTTCAAAACACTATCGTAACTTTAAAAATTGGCAATTAAACTTTTACCTATTTTGGCTAAGTGTACGAGTGGTGTGTTATTTTGTGAAATTTTAATCTATGGACTATATATGAACTTGGTAAATAATTGGTGTATAAAAATGATGAATTTGATGAAATGAGCCTATGCCGATAGTTTGATCCTATGTTCGATAAGTTATGATTTATGCTTCACATGCTTGTACTCTATGCTTTAGTAGATTGTACCTTGCCATACGAACATGTCATGTTATAATTAATTATACACGAGAACCATATTACACATCATGAGCATTCATATATTGCATCTTGGGTTATCAAAGTCCCTTTCATATCTTTCATTGGGGGTTGGGTTATATGAAAATCATTTTTTCTGTGGTTTTGGAACTAGGGCGTCCCTAGTTGCCATATTGTAAAATGAAATGGGTGGTTTTTATTATAAAAAAGGGAATTAGGCACCATGGGTTCGTCACTAGTTTTAATTAGACTTTGGGTTGATGCTTAACGAGCATTCTAGCCCTTAATGTGGGATGGTTGGCCCAGATAAGGCTGGATAAAATTGGTTGGCCCGCCCTCAAGCCGTTGCCATTGAGTAAAACGGCTGAGGCACGTAGCCAAGACGAGCATTTACCTTTTGTGACGAGGCGAGGAAAGGTTAAGTGATCAATGTACCATTCAGTCTACTATGTAATTCCCAGTAGAGAATTCATGATATTGTTCCGAATGTATGTCGGGTTGGGTGATTGCATTGCATTCATCTACTTCACGCACTCACATAATTTTTCTTATATTTGCTTGTCCTGTTGAATATGATAAATTATCTGTCTATTTGCCCTTAAAATTTGTATTAGGTATTATACGTGTGATACCCCGTTCCCTGGGCATGTCGAGACATATGTAACTATAAATAAGGGACGTATTCTAGCTGAATGTTCATAAATACATAAGATAACTACTACATCATTAACGATTCAAAGATTATTCAAAACACTTAATAATTACAATCATCCAGAAAGCTTAATAAAAGTTACATTATGTTCGTGAAAAACTGAACAAAAAGATCAAAAAGTAACATCCTACATCTTCAAGCTGCGTTGTTGGGGTTGACCTGCTCCTGCCACTCTCTCCCTTCTTCGCAGTCTTCTTCCTCAATGAACGCGCCTTTCTAAGAAAGGTCCTTCTTCTTTACCTGTGGCATGAATGCCATGAGCCGGAGCCCAGAAGCAAATTTCCTAAACCGTCTAACAAACTCACAACAAGATATTCTACAATGCATATCGTATAATACCAAATACAAAGTTAAGGGAACAGAGATATAGGCAAATTATCATTTTTAACAAGGTTAGCACATATAAGAATAGAAATGTGAGTGCGTGATACAGATGAATACAATGCAAATACCCAACCCCAAGTACTTCCAGAACAGTGTCACGAATTCCACGTAGGGAATTACAAAGTAGACTTAATGGGATTTGACTACTAAACATCTTCTTGCCTCGTTGCGAAAGGTAAACGCTCACCTTGGCTTCATGCCTCAGCCGTTTTACTCAATGGCAACCGTGTGGGGAAGCTAGTTTCATCCTTATTACACCCCGTCCATCCTTATTCCAAGTTCTCTGGCCAGATTACTTGTGCACAAAACTCACCTTAAGTACAAGAATGATCCTTTGGCGTCAACCCAAAGTCTAAATTACCGAAATAAAAAGGATAGTGACGAACCCATGGTGCCTTAACCTGTTTTTCATAATAAACCCCTTTTTCATTATAGCAACTTCCCAAATCATTGGCAACCATGGACGCCCTAGATTCAAAACAACAGGAATAGCGATTTCCATGTCACCCAACCCAAATTTGAAAGATACGAATGGACTCCGATAATCTAAAATGCAATATTTGAACGTTCATGGTGTGCAACATGCTTCTTGTATGCCGTTAATCATGGCATGATGTATAAATATGAAAGGATACATGATACAACTTGCTAAAGTATCAAGTACAATCATGCGAAACATAACCACAATTTAAGCAACATAGAATCGAACCATTGGCATGAGTTTATTTTATCAAAAGTATCATTTTTATACACTAATTACTCACAAATTTCATATAAGATTCACATACTCATTCTCATAAGTAACACACCATTCGAACACTCATCCAATTTTAGGTACAAATTTAATTGCTAGTTTTAAAGTTGTGACAGTGTTTTGAAGTACTTTGACATTGATTTAATTTCTAAAATTTTAACACCAATTAGATAAAAATATTTCTTATAACTTTCATATGAAGGTCAGTTCTGTTGGAGCGAAAAAAAATTTGAACCGACGTCGTGACCGTAAAAAACAACATGTGCGTTTTTCATGAAAACAAAGAACAATATTAATCTTAATAGCATAATACCTTTATGAAACTTGTCGAAAAGTTT